>UELV01180711.1:0-10785 GCA_900490015.1 Megastigmus stigmatizans
CTGTATTTTTCTATAGCAGAAATGGTTTCTAATCTAAGGAAAGAAAGTAAATGTATTTTTCTTTTAAGCAATTTAGTACTTTAATCCAATCAGTCCGGACTGAATGTAGTTTAAAACTTTTTTCGCGATAGATTTGTTATTGGATACTTATATTAACAAACTTGGGAAATGGTCGGATTCCCAGCAAAAGCAAGAGCAAAAAGCTGAGAAAATAATACAAAGTCGGGGGTAAATTTTTTTCTATAATTGAGTGAATTATCTATGGCGTGTAATAATTTTTCTCCATTATAATCGTTATGTAAGCAGTTCTACGTGACATGGTGAGCATTGAAATCGCCCATGAAAATACATCTTGGCCCTGGCTTAGTTACTTGACCGATAATTCTGTTCCATTCCTCTTGGATTAAAGTGCGATCTGGGGTTCTATAGCAAGTGAGCAAGTTAAAGGTTGGATAGATATTAGTGATAGAGAATCCGGAGATTTCAACGGAATCGCTGAGATTTGATAGTAACTGTAATTCTTTATAAGCAAGATTTTTTTTGTTTAACATTAAATTTCGTCCGCCCGGAGAGTGTGTTCTATTTTTTCTAAATGAATTATAACCGGACAAATTAAAAGTTTGATTTATTTAAAGCCAAGTCGATCAGCAGTATTACTTCAGTAGTAAATTTTGAAGCTACGTTAAGAGTAAATCAGGATTTCCATATGATTCCACAAGAAATTAGCTTATTTCTCCAAAACTAAGGTAGTTTGATAAATCATTCAACACGAAGTATTCTTCTGTAGGTTGCAGTAGATGCGCGAATGTCTTCTGTCGGCTGTGACGATTTTTTTTTTTTTGAAGGTTGAGATAGGTGTACTTCTCTTTATAATTCGATAGTGTGACAAATGTATTTTTTGTTAGTGATATCTTCAGTATAGTATGATTATCAACGCAGGATTAGTTTTGTTCGATAAATTGATAATTCGCTCGCTTTTTCATAGTTGACTAGGTAAAAAGAATTTTCAGCTTATATATTCCACTGACTCTAAACATAAATTAAATTTTCAGAGCCTCGACTCTTTTATCGCTAACGGTTTGCTAAATGAACAATGACTTGGGGGGGTTTATTTAAGTATCTCGGCCTCATCTTTCATTCAAAGCTCGGATATACATTCGCTATTAAAAGTACACTGCTTATAAAGTTATACTTATGTATTAACCCATTAACGACCAAGACCCCGAATTTTCAACAACTTTTTCAAAGCTTTTTTTCAACTAAAAAAAAGGTTTGAAAAAATTTGAAAAAGATCATATCCGACGTATTTTGAGCTGTTCTTTCGAATGGTGATACCGATTTTTTGTTAAAATACTCCTACAAAAAATATGGCGTGTTTTTCACGAAAAAAAGTTAAAAAATTTGGAAATTTTCAACTTTATGAATTTTTTTCATAAGGAAAATGCAATGACGATAATTCAAAATACTGCAAAAAAGTGCAATCGATGTTCAAATATTACGGGAAAATTTTTTTCATGATTCTAAAATATAACAGCTCAAAATACGTCGGATATGATCTTTTTTAATTTTTTTCAAACCTTTTTTTTAGTTGAAAAAAAGCCTTGAAAAAGATGTTGAAAATTCGGGGTCTTGGTCGTTAATGGGTTAACCTATGTTATAAAAAAAATACGGTCATTAATAGCAGAACAATCTGTGCTCACATCGATACCCAAAGTCATCTACGCAATTGTTTTCAAAATATCCTCAAAACCAACGCACATCTAAAAAAAAAAGGCAAAGCAAAATAAACACGCACACACATAATTAATATTTTAATATACCCCTCACCCTCGTCACACCCTTGATCATCTATTTATTCCCCACCTCGTAAAGGCGAAGGAAGAAAAATAAAAACGTCGCCTCCGCACACACACATCAAAGAAGAAGAAGAAGCGCGAAGAAGAAGCTGCTGCAGGAAAAAGAGAGACGCTCTCCTTTCTCCTCGCGATACGCCGCGCATAGCACAGTTCAAAGGCCAAGAAAGCTCTCTCTCTCTCTCTCGTACATATATAACACGAGAGAGAGAGAGAGAGAGAGAGTCCGCCCTTGTAATCATCGACGTACCGGTGATTCGATTATGTCGCCCGGTAATGATACTCGTTAACGCGTCCTTTCCTCCGCGCGCGCGCACACACACACACGTGAAGCTCTATAACGCGGCGTACATCCTTGCGCACCGTCGAGCAAGTGGATCGCTGGTAGGCGCCCGCAGTAGCGAGCGTTTTCTCTCTTATGGCCTGTGTCCGTCTCTGCGCGTGGAAAAGCTGCCAGCAGCAACAGCGTCTTGATCATTCGGTGCAAGGGAGGAGAGAAAGGAACGAGATATATCCTTCTTTCGCGCCTCGCCGAGCTTTTGCGCGCGATGTAAAAATAATTAGTTCACGGAAAATCTGTGCAGCTTCTTCCTTCCTTTTTATCTCTCCTTTATTCTTGGACGGACGCGCGCGACGAAGAAGAGGATTTTTGCAGCTTTTTTTTTCTTGCGTATTTATAGGGCTGGACTTTGATATAGAGATTCTTGAGGAAATCGTTTACGCTCGGTAGGTTCGGTTTTCTATTATTTTATTTTTTTTTCTCTCGAAAATGCGTAGGCGAATGTTTAGTGCAGCGAGATGGATAGGAGCGTGGGATATATGTATCGAAGCTTTTTTCATTTTGCTCTGGTTATGAGTGTGGGGTGGTGGATTATTTGGAAACGCTGCAGTTCTCAAGGGTGAATTATATCGGTATATTTTTATTTTTCTAAAATCGAGGTGGAGAAGTATTACACATAGTATCGTGCGAAGTAACCACTGTCGTATATTGTATTCGTAACAAGTCGAACGAATCAATAATATTGTCGCCCCCCCCCTCTCTCTTTCCCGCGAACGTCATTAAATTATACAAATATACAGAAATGAAAAAAGAAAAAAAGACCGATGCAGTAAACATAACGACAAAGGCGCGTATACATACGCGAGAGAGAGAGAGAGAGGGAAAAAGTGGTCGAATTTTTTCATCGGTCGTCAAATGCTATATAGGCGAGCGCGCACCGCGAGAGCGAGGAACTTTGGCGAGAGTAAGCCCCGGCACACGAGTTCGCGCGACGCAAGGAAAAAATCATTCTTTGATGCCATTATGAGCGCGGAGAGCGACAGGTTAGCGAGAGGAAAGAATAATAGCGCGCTTGAAATATTTTCCAATAATTATGAAAGCCCAAACGTCGGGGGCAACTCAAACTGGCTGCATGTAATGCGCGTATGCGAGAGAGAAAAAATAATGTACGAGCTTAATAAAGCGACGCGCGGATCGTATGCCTTATCATTTTGCCGTGGATATGCTTGCATATACGCTGATTTTTTCCCGACTTTCTCTCTCTCTCGCAGCTTTTATGTCGACGCTCGCCACAGTGAGCAATATAATCAACGCGATTTACTCGTATTTCGTTATCGCTCGTTCGACTATTCTATCCCTGGAAAATTGCAGTTTTCTTTCTTTTTGGAGGATGCGATTTTCTCGCTGAGTGACGGTTTTTGTATAATTGATTCGCGGTTTGAATTTCTTATGACTAGATGAATCGGACGGACGATAGTAGAGGATGGTGATTTTATTTAAAAATTTAACCTCTATTTATCGGATGGTGAATTAAACTTTTGAATGCGTAATGAGGCGCTGACCGGCGTCCGTACAGTTACGACTAGATAAATGTCCGGAATTGAAATGGTTGAATAATTAAAAGTGATGATTAAGAATTTGCAAATGTGATATAGCTGTTCTAAAATTGGGATTTAGAAATGTTTGCGGATAGATAGTTCTAATTTCACTATTTTAATCCGATCACTTGGATCGATAAAACAACGTCAATGTCACGAAACAATATTATAACAATTATAATTTAATGAAAATTTTGTGAAAAAAATAACCTTGTTTTGTTTATTTTTGATTTCAGGTGAGTTTCGTATCTAACCACATCATCTCCGTCATGTAAGTTTAAGTCGCATTTCTTTTTCAAATCTTAGAAATTTAAATTATATTATTCAGCACGTATCCCATATAGTAAACTCGAATGAATGTGTAAAGTGCATCCGTTGTCAGGATAATTTTCCCCATCTCCCCTGTTTTCTTTTAGTTTATAATTCATTCTCATACCTCCCAATATTCTATAACTATAGATCATATCATCTCTCGTATATTCTATTAGGATGCAAGGGAGAGAGAGAGAGGGACGAGAGGAGAAGAGGTCGTATATCGCGCGGCGCCTGTGCATAAAACATTCGACTCCGCGCGCAGAGTCCGTTATATTTAACCGCGAAGACGAGCACTGTACGGACCTCGCTTATATACATATACGACGATTCCTCGTCTCCATATCGATTAATCCCCGTGCGCGCGCGGCATCTCTCTCTCTCTCTCTCTCTCTCTCTCTTTCTCCGGGATCTCGCGAATTATCCCGTCATTTATTCAAAGACTGCAAGAGAGAGGATACCCTTTGCTCTCTCGCGTTTCCTAACGAAATTTCAAACCATCCCCGTCGCTTTATTAATTAATTTCCGTGCTTCTGCGATTGTCCAATTTTAGATCCGCAGTTATCGATTAAGAATGCGCGCACACCTCTTTCCGATCTCTCGGAAACTTTCATATTTTTTGTTATCCCATCCTCACTATATCGTTCTTGTGAATCGACCCATTTGTGTGCATGTGACGTCTCGTGCAGTCGTTTCGATAACTCTTTGTTTCGCTTTTTCAAACAGGGTAAGTCGAGCGACTTTATTTTACAAAGGTTATCGTGGAAATAAGTCGCGGATACAAAAATGAATTGAGGTACGGGTTTCGAAATATCAGGATAAGATGAAATAAGGAGATATTCAGGATACGTCTTAATAAAATAAAAGCCATTATTTTTAAGCAAAAAAAGAATGAAGAATGAAATAAGAAAAATTAGGTACACGGCAGCTTCATCCACCGCGAAAAGTATTAATCAGGATTGACGTGCGAATTTTGTGCGGCGACGCCATTCATACAATAATTTTCGTCGCTTTGCTTGTCGCTCATCTATTTTATTATTTCATGCCTTAATGCGCTCGCATAAATATGCCGTTTAGCGCTCTTCGGGGTCCAACTGATACAGATTCCGTTTTAGCCGCGCGCAGCCAATTAAGTGCCGCTCCCGATGGCTTTCATACCAAATCAGTTGTGATGCACCGCACCGATGTAGATTAAAAGAGTCGAGGATCAGTGAGGGAAGGTAAACCATTCAAAAGTTCGATTAATTAGATGAGTTTCGCGGAGAGAGACTTTTAATTTGCATCACTTTTTTCATCCAGCGCTCCATTATGCGCACTTTATATATCTGTCGTTTATCTATGATACAACCATCACGAGTAATTAAATATTACACTTGAGCTCTTTTTATAACCCTTCCGATGAATTCCGAGTGAAAGGTTGGCTTTGCTGAATGCAGTTCTTAAAAATTGATTGAAAAAAGAGATGAAAATTATTTTTTCCTTGTCTTTCACGATTTTCTGATGCCAATGATTTTAACGATTTTAATTTAACGAGTTAATTTGTTAATGAACCATTAAATTCAGACTAATCTAGCACAACGAAAATTTAGAATATAGAACATGTCAATATTAATATTAAATCTTATATTATAAGTCATATGAATTATACAATATAATCACGATAATAATAAGGTTATCATAAATTTTTCTTGTCAAATGCATAATTTTAATTACATTTCGTTCATATGGAGCTCAAATATTACAAGTCGTTGTCATTATGTAGACTAACATAAATTATTTATGAAAACTAAAAATTAAACTGTAATTCATTAAGCCGTCTTCTATCAATTGATATCAATCTATTCACAAATCCAGTGAATCACATATTTTATGAAATAATTTAAGGATAGTGTAAAGCAAAATCCTTCAATTTCAACACTTTAGCCCCAATTTTATTTCGATTTCGCCCGTACGATAGTATATACGAAAAAAGTAAATTCCTATTTTAGCTTACACGATATAACAATATAAATATAATATTTTGGAAAGTAAATAATTCGCAGAGTATGCATTTTTGAGATTCAAAGAGCGAAGCGCGGTGCGCACAGTAGGTCGAAAACGTATTAATTCAAGATCGATTACCCACGGCGTCACCTATCTCCACCGTTTACCCTGCAGTATTCCGATCCGATCAAACTATTTGCGGATGCAGCGACCTTTTGAGCTCCAACGGCTCCTTTTCCATACTCTTAATTTTACTCCAAATAAAAAATCGAACCACGCTTCGATCTGAATGGATTATCCATTTTAATGGAATCAAGTCGCACCGAGACTTGGATTTAAAATATAAAAGGCGAAAGCGGATAATCTCAATTATCCGTATAAATTTTTCTTATGAAATAAGAATTAATTTAAGAATGATCCAGTGACTTGATTTTATTCTCTTTTCTTTCGCTGGTCGAAACTTGTTGTACGTATAGCCAGTGACTCCTCTCATTGAAGAGATAAAGCAACTTCTCGATATCCTTTCACATATCCTTTCTGTCGCTGAATTATTTCCAAGCCCTACCAATAACCCACGATTTACCCCAATATTTACATTAATACCTTTCCCGTCTCACCCTCGTTATTCTTAATGACCCAGTTTATATTTCTCTCGCGTAATCTCGTTTAAGAAAAAAAAATAATCACATCACAGCGAATAGACCAAGCTATCAGTTCCTTTTTAAATACTTTTTTTCGCGGTTTGCAGGTTCTGTATATCGCTGGCTCGAATGAAATTCCAGTGACTCCGCTGAAAGACTTCCATCGGTGCACGTCCGAAATAGCTGCCTTGAATTCGTAATAAAGAGGAAATTCAATAACCCATAATCAATTTACAGAATGAAGCCGGCGAATATATATTGTATCTGTCATTAGGGACTTTTTTATGATGCCTCGTGCCGCTCGCAGATTTCTTTTTATAAGTGGCAAAAATTAACAAAAGATGGGATTAGGATTAGAAATTGTGACGAATCCACGTTATATATACGTTTCTAAATATAATGAAAATTCGAGTATAGCCGTGCAGGGAAAAGCAATCATCCATAATTCATATTTGATTATTCGCGTACAAATAAAGTGATAACTATTTATTATTATACTATTATTACTAGAATTATATAAATAAGTTTTACAAAACTTTCGATCTCTTTGCTACGCAATCGCACCTTATTTATCTCAAAATAACGCAGGATAAAATACATTTTTTCCCAAATATAAATTTCTTCTATAACCCAAAAATTGCATCTCGCGCGCCGCCAAAATATCATATCCCGACGAAGAAAAGAAAAAAAAAGGACATCACAGTCTGCACTGCCGCGACATAAAAAAAAACCGCCTGCTGCAACGCGAGATTTTCAGTCTGAAATCCCGTCGGGGGGATGAATGCTCTCTCTCTCTCTCGCTCTCATGTGTCGGACTGACAGGACGAGCTTTCGATCCTTCCAACTCTGTCACGCGCGTCTCTCCACACACAAACACACACGTACACTTCCGGATGCCAGTCGCGCAATGCACATCCGTTCGTTCGGCCTCTACACGAGCCGAGAGAGAGTGCGAGAGAGCATATGCATGTCGACGCCTCTCGTGTGTATGTATATAGGATGCGAACTGCCGCGGGATTTGTTAGATAATTGTACAATCAAAAGTTTGGGATGACGTTGGACGAGAGTGACGAGGAGGACAGTCCGACGATTCGAATTGTTTTATCAGATATCGGGGAGAGGTTTGGAAAAATCTGATTTTGGATCTTATTTTATATATATTAGATTGTAGACTCTCTGAAAAATTACTATTGTGTCTTCTTGTATATTTACTAAGAAACGCACAATTTCGCGCATATGCGCCTACACGTGTGTGAATAAAATCATCGAAGCGAAGTAAAAATTTTTCAAGATGAAACGAGAAAAATATTTGCTTTATAACGCGGAAAAGTATGTATTCCATTCAAGTGAATCTAAATGCGATCGAAAACGCGTATTATGTGCATCCTCTTAAGTATGATTTTTCAAGGGCTTCGTTTTCCAGCTAGAAGAGAATAAGATAACACACAATTTTATTTAAATATCAGCAACCAGGTGAATTTCTTGTGTATTAAATCGAAGTAGCAATATGGAAAGTGAATCACTTAATGATTAATCCGTCACGTAATGGTATTCGGCTATTGGTATAAATACAATTTTCAAAATAAGGTTTCGATGTCAAAAATCGATTGCTTTATTAGAAGCACTCAATCAATTTTATATAAATGCATCTTGCAAAATGGTCCTCACACTGAGCAATCTAATTAAATTCATCTCTTATATTTATACGAACACTTGGAACCCTCCATCAATGAACAAACAAAGATAGCGTATTAAATTTACAAGGCCGACACAATTTTTATTTTCACCTGCAACTGATAATAATACTTCTGCGTTAAATATATCATCGACTCGACGTCGAAAATAAAAGGCAAACCGAGTGACATAAGAAATTCAACTTACAATCTCTATATACATGTACATATTTATTTACCGTTTGCGATATTCTGTGTTTGGAGGATATTTTACTCGAAATGAAATGAGGTACGCTCGAAAACCGCATACAAGAAATATTCATATTTAAGTTAAATGAAGTATTATTAGTCGAACCACTATTTACGTACTGAATTATTGGTCGGATTTAAAATAATGTATCGTTAATGTAGGATTTTAAGATCGCGAGAGCTATCGAGGCAGGTCTTTCATCGATAATCGTAAAAATAGAAGAGTTAAAAAATTTGATAAATAAAGTGCAGCTGGTATTTCATTAAAACTGATTTTCTTCGATTGAGCTCCGCTAAGCTTCTTTACAAATGACAAATTTAGACTACAAATAAACGCAGCCCGGTATAAAACAATTTTTACAAGTAAAATAAATTAAAATCTTATTACAACAAAATATCTTACGCATTTTAGACTGGAAATTCAATTAGATCGTAAAAAGTATTAGAAGAATCGAAAAGAAAGCAAACAATGATACATTTGTGCCCACAATCAATTCGCATTCAGGCATAAATCACGCAAAATCGATCACATGCGCGTGCGCGGTCGTAACAAGCTTACATAATGTTGAAATTAACAAGAGCAAACGCGGCTGGCGCAGCAATTATTTGCTTATGCCCTTTTTTATTTATTTTTTCTTCCCCTCTCAGTTTACGTGCACTGATACACTCGGCTGTCGGACTATGTTCAATTTTATTTTAGATCAATTTTCGCTGGGCATCAAAACTTTTATTTCATTTTCGTTGTTTTCTATTTTGTAGCTTAAAGCAGGTCCAGTTTAAACTATATTCGTGATTTAAATCTTATGATATATTTCATGTGTAAGACGATGGTTTTAAAAAAATATGACAATTTGAATTAGTAACAATTTTTTGGTGTGAATGGATCATAATTCTCAAATAATATTGCAAAGATCGACTTTTTTACGAAATTATGTTTCTTGAAGGTTCAATAGAAAATTGAAAGAAAAAAGATGTGTTATAGGTCATTTTTCGAATCGTAAAATTGAGAGAAACGTTCAAACTCGCCAGAATCATATCGTGAATCGAACGTTATAAAGTCGTTTATCTTACAGAAATAAAGAAAGAAGAAGAAAGGATTCTTGAACTCCCTCAGCGGCTGGGATTTATTTTTATTTCGGCCTCGGCCATTGTAATTATTTATTTATCGTTTACTCTCCTTTTGTTGTTTAGACAAGATTTAGCGTCTTCGTTTTTTCTTCGCCATCTTTCCCCGCCTATTTCCCTCTTCTTCAACTTCAGTTTGTCCGTTGTCTTTTTTATTTTGTACCGGCAAGTAAACTACTTCAAACACTTCGAACGGTATTAATTTTCGTTCAAGTTAACCATTGATTTGAAAAAATTTTGTTCTCTGTAATCTTACGTACATTAAATTGACACTATATTAATAAAATATAGGTAATTTTGCAGATACTATTGTTGAAGATGTGCAATAGTCTACAATAATAATCAAATAATTATTTTTAATCGCAATTAATTTATGTAAAATATTAAATTAATTGAAGAAAACGGATTGATTTCTCATTTTTACTTCATTTCCAGACTACTTAGCATGCTTTGGTCTCATCTACCAAACAATTTAAGCGAATCTATTTTTAACTTTTTATTTTTCACGAGGTATTAATAGATTAACAACTATATATTACTTTAAACGTTAGTCATAGACAAGTGTGAACATTTCTTCGCAAAATTCGAGAAAATTAGATTTTATTCCTAGTTTCTAAATGTTCAAAAGTGGGCCATAAGCTTAGTAACTATAACATTTATGCCCTTTATGTTATCAAACACATTATTTGTTGATACCAAGAAATGACTGAAAGTGATCTTTGAGAAACAATGTCTTGAAGTTTTAATAGACAAGCCAGTATACAAATACTACTGAGAACATCTCAATGAATGTTCACGTGAAAAATAATGATTAGGCATTCATAAAATTTACACCCCCAAGTCGTAACAAAATGAAAAAGAAGAAGAAAAAAAAAAGCACCTCATCAAACAGTCGAAGCGAGCAAAGCAGGGACGACCCAAGCAGAGCTCGTGAAACTCTTCCAAAAAAGTCAAAGACAGCAAGAGAGACGATCGGGAAAGCCTCAACTCTTCGAGGGGGTGTAAGGCAGTCAGCAACAGAGAACACGGATCCTCTCTCTCTCTCTCTCTCTCTCTCTCTCTCTCTCTCTC
>UELV01180713.1:0-38835 GCA_900490015.1 Megastigmus stigmatizans
CAGCAGCAGCAGCAGCAGCAGCCTCAGCCTCACCAGCCCCAGCAGCAGCAGCAGCAGCAACCTGCGACGCCGCATCGCAACCCCGTCGGGACGAACCCGCACGACATCAACAACCCGCTGAGCGTGAACCAGCTGACGGGCCAGTGCATCAAGACGGAGCCGGGCCCCCAGCCCTCTAACCCCGCGATAAGCGTCACGTAGCCCCGGCTGCAGCTCGCCAGTCGCGGCGTAGCACCGGGTGGGCCGCCACCGGCCGGCACCCGCGAGACCGCGACGCGACGCACAAATACTCAGGACCCAAGTTGTCCTTCTTACGTTGTGATGCCAATGACTGACCAAGTCATGTTCCTGTGCCAGGTACTATATTCTATTAGGAGTCTAGATAGCGGACAGCAGACGTTAGCTCAAGGATTAAGCGATAGCCGCCGTAGCCGCAGTCGCAGCCGCAGCCACCGCCGTTCACTACTTATATTATTCCTATTATTACTGATGTCCATTCATTTTTTTTATCGCCAAGGCATTTTACTGTCCTCGCCTAAAGGCCGACGCCACGACCGCGACTCCCAATTGTCCCATCCTGTACAATTGTCGTTTGTTATTTTTTTGAAAGTCTATGTGTAGCTCTCTCCCTTTACTCCCCCCCCCATCACCCCCCATCACCCTCACCCTCCTTCCCATTATATACCCGCGCAGAGCAAGCGGAGCGGTTCTTTTCGATATAGCTTTTTTTCATTTTATGTCTTCCAGCCATTATTGGGTCTGTGACGCCGCGAAATATTAGACATTGAAATTTTTATCGCAGCCGTTTTCTATTATTTTTCTTTATTTTCTTTTTTTTTTTAGATTCTTTAAAGTATTTTTTAGTATTAAGCGGGAATCGCTGCGCAACGGCTTCCCTTGATTTATTGGTCTGAGTATTTTTTAAACCAGTGAGTTACTATTTTTATTACTTTCCTTTTTTTTTTTAAATCTTTGTGGACCTTTTGAGTTTCTCGCTCGCACGCGCATATACCGGCGAAAAGGATTCAAGTAATACACATCCGACCCTTTTCACCATCCCACCCCCGCCCTTGTCGTTTTACTTTTTCTTTAAACATTCCCGATAGCCCGAGGAATCCCAAGACACGATTGTTTGCACTGTCGAGCGACGAGAATTTGTTGTAGAAATCGAACAATGTTGCAGGCTGCTCGCAGATTAGACGATACATGTTTGCGACTGTCGATTATACCATGGCGCTGAACGATCAAACAGACTTTAAAGACTTTTTTATACACATTATTTTGTTTTTTTTTTTTTCGTTTTTTTTTGTTTCGCAAGCAGGTGAACAAAATTACTCTTAAGATTAAGTGTGATCATTCTGATTATGTAGCTGTTGCGTCGGTGCAATGTTTATTGATGCGTTTCCTTCTAGGCTCACCGTGCAAAATGATGCGTTATTGCAATGCGTTTGCGTTATACCGACGTAAACCGAGGCGACAAATTGTACGAGTCCCTTTTGCGCAAGCCTCTGCGGCGCGGCGTCCCGTCAAGTGGGCGCGCGAGGAGGCCAAGCTAAAAAAATGCGTCTAAAGTATACAGTGCGCCGAAGGCGCGAGCTCTGAAATTCGCGAGCTGATACAGCTTGTATACTTGCGCGCCTGAGCCGTTAGTAATTAATTTCGTCATTGCCGCAATGGGCTTTCGGTGCAATTTGTATGTGTGGTTCTCACTCGAAATTCTTTCAGTTCTGTTTGTTGTACCATTTCACCAACCAAAAACACGCAATAGAAGGCATGTACGAAGGTTCATTAGAATGCAGCTATTGTATATAATAAATACGTTTAAGATGCATTTATATTGTGAAAATGGGAAAGTGCAATGGAGGACTGGCGACGATGAGAAATTCTGTATATGCTAGACGAGTCGAAAATGGGGACAAAATAAATCTTGAGTGTGCATAGTGTTGAGAAAGTTCATTTCTTGACTGAATATAATGTCTATATAGTTAAAACAAACAAAAAAAAAACGTAAAATGCTGTAACCCGTCACTGAATAGTAAACTAAACGTGCCATAATGACATCATGCCAATAATACCGATACTATTTTTTTTTTACATTGCCGTCTCTCTGTCTGCGTTATGTGTGTAACATTTCAAAAATTTTGTAATGCTTCAACTGTTTTAAGGCGTTTAAGTCTTAGTTGTGTTTTACGTTTTAGTGAATTATCTATCGTTTTATAGTTTTTTATCATTATTATTATTATTATTATTATTATTATTATTATTACTTTTTTCATTTAACTAAAGATATGCATAAATAAAGTTTTTATTTGTACTGAAGTATATAATCAAGAAATAAGACTTTATGCACATACAATGGAAGAAAATTACTTCCATACAAAGATTTTAAAATATAAAAAAAAATTTATAAAAATTTTTAAGAAAGGCCTTAAAAAAGTTTAATTTTTGTTAAAATTATTCGATATTGTTGCCTGCCCTATTCCCTTACTACTTTTTCTCGTTCTCATTTATTTTTATTAGCTCTTTTTGTGGATTCGAAGACTTGGACAACATTTTACAAGCTGTATCGAGCTTTCAGATGCCTTATTAAAAAGTCATTTTTTACATGTGAAGGGCTTCTGAAACTCGATATAGCATTTTATTTTCAAAATATTTCAAAGCAGAATTGTTTTTCACCGGTGATCTATACATCTTACCGATTTAAGATATGCAGAAAATTTTACAAATCGAATAATTTCACGGTGGCATTGTACGCGATTAGCGGGGATAACTTCGACATTCACAGGGCTATGAAAGTGTGATACCCAAACCAGTAAATAAAATTAAAAGAAAAAAAAAAAGAAAAAGAGAAAGGTCCAGTAGAGTAAAGCGCGTTCTCCAAGTAATCAATTGACAATCGTCACTTTCAATAAAAGTGAGCATACGTCGACGATTGCATAGTCTTCCATTATTTTCGTTATCATAATCACCATTTAATGTGCGTATACGAGCGCCGTGAAATCTGCGGGTCCTGGCTCTTTTTTTGTAACGATACGTTCACCGTTGCGACATCGAACTTTAGACTCGAGACTGAAGAAACAAATGCGTACAGAGTTTAGTCTACGTAAAGGAGGTACACGAGCTTTGGAAATGGGAAAAAATCTTTGTACGTAACTTCTATATACGTAATTAAAAGTAATTGTAAAGCAGAAAAGAGTAAATTTTTTGACGACGATGAAAGTGTTTTATGAAAATTCTCATGATCGCAGTGTATCTCCTTGATGGTGAAGGATCGCATGGGAGATACGAGGAAAAAGGTATAAGGAGAGATGGAGAACGGCATATGAAAAAGCGGCAAGAGAAACATAATTACGAAAAGAAAATTGTACCAATATAATGTATGTCTGTGTGTATATGAGCTTGCCGCTGCGAGCGGAAAGTAGCGATTCCGAGCGCGTGCCAACTGCGTGGTGGCCTATTCGACGAGCTCGAGGAGGAAAGAGGGGGTGTTTTTTTTTTGTTGTTTTCTCGACCGATACGAGAGATGCGCGTTTTTATAAATGAGAGAAAGGGGAAGCGACGAAGCGCTCGCCTTTCCTCTCGTAAAGTATAACTTTGTAATTTGACCAAATTGCGAATTTAAGAATTGCGAATACAAGATTGAGAGCGAGAGAGCGAGAGAGCGAGCGAGAGAAAGGGAGAGAACGAGAGCGAGAGCGAGAGAAAATAAATAGAGAAAAAAAAAGAGAATCGAAAGCCTTGTATACCCAGCGGGAAAAAGGCGAAGATGAGAAAAAAGCGCGCGCCCCGAAACGAACGACTGATCGAATGAGTTTGTCTCGCTTTTGGGCGCGCTTGTATTATATGTAAAGTATGCCCGACAGTTCGGCTGCGTTGTACAGTGTTTTCTAAGTATCTAGTTCATAGCATGTAATTGAGACATTGTATTTACGCTAATAAGTGATCTGTATCAAATTCATTCTCGTATAGCTTGTACTCCTACTCATGTAGATGCTAAAAGTGATTTGTGTCATAAAACTATAAATAAAAATAGCAATTTGAGAACGTTGTCGGTAGTTGGTCGTACTCATTGCGATAATTCTTCCTCCCCTCCAAAACACGCAACAACTCCAATATCATAGATCGCATAATTTATTAAAACTTTAGTCGCTATATGTTATTTTCATTTTTTCTATCGCTTTCCATTTATTTTTCTCTTTTTTTTTATTGTTTTATCTTTGAAAGAAGCATCGCGCACTCATGAGACAAGTCAGCACGTATAGAAGTGCAAGTCCTCGACGTCCATAGAACTGAGGGTGTAGACGGTCGGCTCCTTGAACGCGCAAATACGTACGACGACCTTAACCAGATTGGCCAGAGTGTCGCACTTGACCAAGCAAGCCGCGCCTTCGAACGAGTTCTTCTTGAAACGATTCTTCTCGGTCGGCTCGAGGAAGTAGTACTTGCCCCAATGCTCCATAATGGCGAGCGCATAAGTGGACGTGTGCATGATGCCGTAGGGGTTCGATTTGAAGAAGAGCTTGAGCGAAGTGACCAGATCCCGTTCCAAGGTGATGCCAGCCGCGAGGTTGAGATGGAAGCGAACCCGTGCCCGGACGTCGCCGACGATGAAGACGTTGAGCAGCTCGCTCGGGGAGAGATTGCGGGAGCCGGGACTCACGACTCGGGCGCACTCCGTGTGCAGGACGTCGCCGTTCTTGAGGATGGCGTCGACGATGGCCGGAGTCCAGGTGGAGGGCGCGTGCATGCTGGCGACGACTATGGCCACGGCCGCGACGGCGGTGGTCTGGAAGCCCCGGTTCTCCGGGCGGAATATGCACTGGCCTATGTGGCTCGTGCCGAGGAGGACGCTCAGCTCCTTGTCGAGACGCTCGAACGACGACTTGAGGTTGACGTTGTACTGGCCGGTCACTTGCAGCTTCGTGCGCAGCTCGGCGGGTAGGACCGGTGGGGTCGTGCAATCTGGATCCACCTCCGGGACTCTGTAATGCGTCGATCGTGCGGGAGATTGAGTTATATCAGGGGCTGTGATTGAGAACCAGTAGCCGAACGGACTATTTGCACGCGTTGTATATAAGCTTGGTAGGGAAGGTAAGAAATTGCGATGAGCTATCGATGATTTTGTTCCGGCAAAGAGTCGTGTTCGGATACTGGTACGTTGGCAGGATTACGCTCAAAGCTATATAGATTGATTCTATGAATAAATGCAATAAAGGTTATTTCTTGAAATTTCATTTTAATACACATATAGTATATGGGGTCAGTATCCGATCAGGGATCTGTAGCGACTGTTCACTGACTTGAAAAATCTTGAAAAAGATAAAAACAAAAACGAACTTGACTCATTATTAAATTTTTAATTTGCTTTTTTGTAAAAAATTATGTATCATATTCTAAAAAATACTACAATAATGTGAATTTTTACGTTGTTCTTAAACTTTAAAGTTATAAAATTAATAAACAATTTCACAACTCTACGTGCATTTGCTGCAATAACTATCAAGAGCTCTAATATTACCTTTTAATAACAGGATGAGTGAACCATTTTTTGAGGAAATTCATTTCCTTTTGCTTTATAGAGTAATTGGTTTGGAAAGCGAAAAACAAACGAGATGAAATGGAATTAAATTCTGCATAATGGTTGATATTATTGCAAAGTTTTAGACAAGACACATAGATCATGGTTGAAAACATAAGTATGATTTAAAAAAAAAAAACTTCATTCGTTAAAGATTTAAAAAATTAAATATTAGTAACTTAAATATTAAATATAATAAGTCTGAGAGTAAATTTAATGAATTGAATCAAATGTTAGGACCAGTATGTGCTTGTGTCGAGAAACTTTCTAGATTTTTAAAATCTCATGCTGACCAATTGTCGAATCTTGAAGCTGCAGTTAGCAAGATAGATGCTTGTTCAAAAAATAATAACGCTTTTGATGTTAATAATGATGTTGATGATATTGCTAAAGTAATGTAATATTGTTATGTTTAATGTTGAAGAAAAATTAAGATCTGCTGAAGATACTTTGAAGAATTTGATTTCTAAGGATAATAAACAAGTGGCAGGTATTTTGTCTGTGTTTAATAAGTATATTCATATTGTTAGACTTAGTTCTTTGTACATTTTAAAAAATCGTCCTATATCCTACCAGATAATAATGTTAATGCTTCTAAGGATCAAACAGATAGTGAACGAAAGTATTATAAAAAATTAAAGGAATCTGTAACGAGTACAACAGGCAATATCCTGGTAGTTAAAAAAAGATAATTTTTCATAATAATATTCCAAATTTTGTGGATGACAAGTACACAAGAAAAAGTAGAAATTTTTAGGAGAAACAAACTAGTATTTTATTATCAAAATATTCGAAGCCTAAATAATAAATTAGATCAGCTTCGGTTTAATATTAATTTGTGTTCACCTACTCCAGATGTTATTATTTTAACTGAGACATGGTTGAATCGCTCAACCTCTGGTACCAAACTTGGTCTCAAAAATTCTATATAGACAAGATAGGTGTAACACTGGCAGTATACATGATAGTCGTCGGTGTTTCGATTGTTGTAAGATCTGATTTATTACCGTCAATGTGTACGCTACCTAACAGCACAGCAGATCAGTTATTCGTAAAGTTAAGTCTGAAATCTGAGGTGATATTGATTAGTGCAACATATATTTCATCATAGTAGCAAAGCGATTTATGGTATTATGAAAACCATATTTTTGAAAATTTAGTGGAAAATTACCGAAATTGTAAATTGGCTTTATTTGGTAATTGCAATTTATGTAATATTAATTGGTCTTCAAGTGATCTACTTATTTTGGAGAAAACTAGTTATGTTCGTCGTCAAGTTTGTGATGCTGCTAAGTTGTTACGTGATTGTTGTTCATCGAATAATCTTAAACAATATTTTCCTCAACACTGTGATAAAGAATATACATTGGATCTACTATTTGCTGATTTTGAGTTCAAGAGGATTGAATATTGTGATTTTTTAGTTGATGTAGATAAATATCATCCTCCGGCATTCTTTGAGACTGATATATCTAGTGTCACTAGTTTAAGCTTTGACAATTTTCAATACAGTTTCAGAAATGCGGATTATTCTATAAACACTGATCTTAATTTAAGTAATTAGGACGAGTTACTATGTTCTCATGATGTAAATGATAATGTATTTACTTTATATAATAAAATTTACTCAATTGTTAATTCTTATGTGTCTAAAATACGTTATCATAATTTAAATTTTCCATGTCGGTACCAATTGAGCTTAAAAATTTAATTTTTGAAGAAAAAAAATTTCATTGAAAATGGAAAATGTATAAGATTATGTCTGATTATGTAGAATTTAAAAAATTGCGTGCTCAAACTATTATATCTAAGACTTGTTTTGCTAATTACACTTGTTATGTGGAATCTAGTTTGGTAAAGAAATCTAAAATATTTTAGTCTCATATAAATAATATTAGAGATGGTAATAACATGCCTTTAAATATGTTCTTTAATAATGAAAAAAGTGAGGGTGGAGATTAAACAGTGGAATTATTTGCAAGGTACTTCAAATCAACATTTAATTGTGATAATGTATCTTCCTTAGAACCTATTGCGAGTCATAGCACTTTAGACATACAATGTAAATTGATTACCTTTGTTAAAGGCTCTAAAGAAAGAGTAAGTTGTATTAAAGATCTTTGAGTACATTTTTATGTAAATTTATCATTTATTGGTTATATTGATATGATTACCTCAAGAGCTCTTAACTTAGTTGGTTTTATTTGTAGAAATACTAGAAATGTTTTAAATTATCGATCACTAATTCTTTTGTTTAACAGCTTGATTTTGCCTCATCCAACCTATGCCTCAATTATTTGGACACTTTACTTTAGAGTATGCAATAAAAAAAATACAGCGAATCCAACATTTTAGATTTTTTACTCCTATGGATAGATTTGAACTTAACTATAGTGTTTTATCTCGGTCAACTGGTTTGCATATTATCAAATCTATCCATGATTTAAATGATTTAGTTTTTATGTTTAAATTTCTAAACTCGGATGATAAGCATCAGCATATCGCAAATTTAATTGAATTAAGATTATGTAATTACGATGTTAGACATGTATTAGGTATTTGAAGGAGTTCAATTGTACGTCGTCTGTAATATTTAATTCTCCTACCTATAGACTTCGAAGAATATCGAACAAATATTGTACTTATGTAGGTAATTTCAATTCTGTACATTCTTTTAAATGGCCGTAAAGAATATTATTAAGCCACCTAGCTATTTCTTTATATTTTCTACTCTGCCAACTTTGAACTGTTATTGTTATATATGTTAAGGGGTAATTCCCGTATAAGAATAAATAAATAAATAAAAATAAATAAATATCTATGAGCTTTTTGCAGGGGCAGGATTTCTTAATTATTTGTCTCGGTTCTTTGTCGTATATTTTAAAGTATACAGCTTGATAAAGACCATCTCTTTTTAATCCTTACTTTAAACCTTCATCGATTGCCTTGTACTCAGCCGGCGCCGGCAGAGGCTCGATATTCACTGTTTTAACGATAACTCGGCATATTTGGTATTTCCCGTACTTTTCGTCATCGTTGATGTTGGCATTTACCAGATCGAAAAGCGGCTCCATGCAAGCAAACCAAACTACGCACGAGGTCCCTTCCATATCCTCATCGTCTTTCATGCCTGCAGCGATAATATAATAAACGTGGTCAATTTCCGAGAAAGCGATTGAATGTAAATAAATATGGGCGAATAGGTATAATAATAACGATATTCGGAACCTTCTTTATTTCTTGATCTTGGGTCGTACATAAAATACACCCCGCTGTCTTTCCAGAGTGCTACCATAAAACGGCCGGTAACGAGAATCCCGGCATTGTTCTTCTCAAAAAATAACTGGAGCCCGTCCTTTAGTAATATAGGCGGTGGTGGCGGTGGAGGTTCTCTCCCTTTTCCTTTTTTCTTGGGTTTTTTGGTCGAGGAACGCTTTGACTTTTTGCCATTCACCTCTGGCTCGGGAGGAGGATAAGCGATGATTCCTATAAAACCAATCATGTCTTACACGCATGCAAATACGACTTTAGGAATTGATATTAATCGAAAATCCAGGAAGCCAATAGCTGCGATATCAGTATTTCTTTTCTGCAATGGCTAAATCAATCTTTTTCATTATAAACGTCATGATATTTAATATCAAGTGAAGTCAATGTAATACAGCTCGAAAGAATGCCATTTTATTGACATGACGCCACAAAAAATATCGACCCTTTGAATTAAGTTATCGAGGGAATTCAAGAAAATCATAAAGATATAAATAGTATTCTTATTATCTGCTATAATGCTATTATTATTAAAAACTTTTTTAAAATTGTTTAAAATAGCATATAAAATTAGGACAATTAAAAGATTCTCTCGTGAAAAATAACTACACAATATTCAAAAGTAGTTATCATCATCAATTACTACAGAATTCAAAGATGTTTTTCATTCCAATGATTGCATGGTAACATAAATTATGGATGAAAAACAATCCTTACGAATCAATTACGAAGCACACCTTTTATTAAAGGGCCAACCTAAATAAACTTTTAAAACAAACATGTTTTTATCTGTAATTTATTAATCATCCACGAACGTTTAACTACATTATTAACATAAATTATGGAATTAATATTTTTATCATAAATAATAAGACTTTAATTATCAAAAAAGCCCTTATATTAAAAACCCGTTAAAAGTATTTTAAATCAAATTGTTATACCCAAATTTTACTATTGCTAAAAAGAGGTAAAAACGAAAAAAAAGATATTCTTCATTGTTAATGGTAAATGATTGTAAAATCTTGACGATAAACTGAATGTATTACCAGAGACGGCTTCATCGACGTCGGCCGCCAAAATGTTGACTCCGACATTAAAGATTCTAACGATATCATTCGGCTTGAGATTAATCCTAGTAGTTGATTTCATGCTTTCCCGGTGCACATTCACGCCGATCGCTAGGATTTCATCTAGAGTTTTTCTCGTCCACGTTATGGAACTCTTGATGACCGACATGGCTAGTGCGATGATGCAATTGGCAGCCATTTGATGGCCTCGAACGCTCTCAGGAAATACTTCCGACATTTGGTGGTTGAGGCCTCGTAAAATGGCTCTGGCTCTTCCTAAAAATCGCAGGTTCCAATGACCAATATATTAATTCGATACACGTGCAACTTATCTCCATCCGTCTCCAATAATAATCAGTGTTTTTTTTTTCGACTACACAAAATGATTAAGAAACGGCAGTCGTCGTACGAAAAAGTGATATAGGTATATATATTTTTTAATTAAGTTCGAATGTCATTATTATCTAATGGACGCTGCTGTCACCTGGCAATCTGCAATAAGCATTGAGGGAAGGCAGATTCGAAGGTCTGACAGCGGTACTCGGATCGAACTTCCAAGGTGGCAATTTATTCCAGTCGACCACATCTACACTAGTGATCTCAAAGTCCGAATCAGACTCCCCGTACGAGGCCAATTGCTCGGCCAGCATCGTGATCTCCTCGAAACGAAACAGAGTGACTTCCGGCTCGAAGCAGTAATAGCAATCGTCGTAGACCCAAACCGCGATGTTGACGTCCGAGTCTATGGTAACGCAGCCGGCGACGTATTTTTTGAAAAAATTCTTCCCCCCATTCATTATATCCTCGATCTTGGGTTGAAGTCCGCCGAGTTTTCCCGCCTCCACGCAGTCCTGAAAGTTCAGCTCTATTCGGCGATTGGCGATGAAGAATTCGCTGATTAATTCTTTGGGCTGGAAGGTGCGGTCCTCCCCGAGGCGCTCGGCGCTACGCGCGTGCAGTGTCTTTCCCGTGACGGTGATTTCGTCGAGGATATCCTCGGTCAAGTGCCGCGGCTCGTAAACCTAGAGGGACGGTTTAAGATTTGCAGAGATAAAACAAAGCATTGCCAACTATTTCTTACTCAACACGCTCTATGAATATCTGTATTACGGGTTTGTTTTATACACTATACATACAGAGATACAAGTCAAAAACAAATAAGGCAAATAATTTTTAAAAGGAACAACTTGCTCGCTCCTTCCGAATAAAAAATTAAGAATATAGCTAATTCGATATACATCGTTTCTAATTAGAATTTTTAATGTTAAAGGCCGTACTCCGGCAGCAGCTGGTTGGTGCAACCAAATAAGGATAAATTTGCAGTATCATTATTATTTTATGTTTCTATCCTATACTCTTTAAATCTGAATCAATCAAATTCGTTGCTTATTAATGACAATTCACTATTTTATTCCATCTGATTCTACGTGCTTCAATCTGGTTGGACTGATTCAGATTTAGAGTAGCCCAAAAACCAATTGATATACTCGTATGTTATGGCAAAATTCTGCTCCTTTTCCGTTTCGAATTAAGGGGATGTGCTATAGGGTCAGTAGATTCCCATTGTATTGAACAAAATATATAAAGATATATAGATTAATTTTTGGAATAAACTTTCTGTCACTACTTCGGTAATGATTTAAACATTATGTGATTACAGTTTCATAATATTCCGTCCATAATTGACAGAAATTTTTGTCGCCGAAAATTTCTACGACAAAAATCTCAGTGAATCCTGCATAGTCTTTTTCAAAAATTAATCTCTATCTTTATATATTTTCTTCGATACAAAATTACTCTAGTGGTAAGGTAGAAATCTTTCCGACTCTCGCACATCCCCGTAAACATATAAACAATTATTTTCATTTATCTGAATATTTTTATACGAATTGAAACATTTAACCTCGCCGTTTATTATTTTTTTGTGGAGGGAAGGGGAAAGAAATCTTAAAATACTTTCCTGCATCGAGCAAATAACAGAAATTCCATGCATCCGATCGCACCTGCAAACCTACTAGTTTTGTTCGTACCTTTGAAAACACTATTGCCATAATGCAGATCGCTGCGTTCTCCTTTCGCTTATCGATTTCATCTTCAAGCGACTCTTCCTCCACCGTTTCAGGTTGATCTTCATTCGGTGGTGGTTCGTCAAGCTTCGGTTTTTCCTCCACGGTTTCGACATGGAAATCGAGTTTGTAAATTCCATCCTCGACTTTCACAAAATTGTTCCATTTAGGAATATGATCTGCAGGGGCTTCTTCTTCTTCTACCTCTGATTCGTTGGGTTCGGCTTCCGAATATCTTAGTATAACTCCATCGAGACTGAACTCGGCGTCATCGGATTCATTGAAGTAAGGTATTAAAAAATCGACCAGCGACAGTAGGTCAACGAACCAATAGACCGCGGCGGGACCGCCCGACTTTCCTCTTGTGTCCAGTGCAAAATAAACAGTTGGTCCTTTCCAAATCGCAATCATCGTCTGATTATGCATACAAATAAAGGTAGTTTAATTATCGGTTCGATGTACAATATTACATGATGGATTATGATGCTATTATCGGATAGTTGTAACTGCATAATGTGTCGAAAAATATACATTCAAATACCTGATCTTGCCTAACTACTCCCATTTTGTAATTAGTAAAGAACTCCTCCAGAAGCTCCATCAGATCTTCATTGACTTTGCCTGCTGCAGTTTCATCGTCGATGTCTACCTCAAACTTTATAACTCCAAAATTGAGTTCTCGGTTGAGTTCGAGGGGCACAAGGTAGTCTCTGTCCTTATCGCTGGCTTCGGGTTCGGGCAGGTTCTTGGCGCTATCCTTGGCGAATTTGTCCCCTACCTTGAGAATATCGTCCACCACCTGCTGGTTCCAAAGATGAGGATCGTACACCTGCGCCATGGCGAACGCGGCAATGGCGGTGGCTGCCTGCTGCTTGTCCCTCGTGTCCATTTTGAAGAGGGCCTCGTTCGCTTGATTGAAGCTACCGGCGAGAACGGCGCCGTTGTCGCCTAACTCCGCGTAGAGTCGTAAATCCGGCCTGATAGGCTTGCTCCTGTCGGCCTCGACATCTTCGTCCGACAGCTCTTCGCCGATCGCTGTCACCGTTACCTCGTGAATGTAGAAATCCGTTTTAGGCTCCATTTTAGGGTCTGCCTCGTCCGGATCGGGTCGCCACTGTTCCGTCAATAGAATCGCGATCTCGTTCAGATCGAGGACCCGCACCGCGCAAGCCAGCGCCGAGGGCTTCGGTTCGTTCGGCTGAGTCAGCTCCAAGAATTTCTCCTTGGGGTTATCGTGGAACACATAGTAAGCCACCTCCTTGCTCTTGTCCTTGAGTTCCTGCTCGACTTTCCATACCGCGTGATACCGTTCGTTCTGCTCCACGACGGCGTTGTCGTGAGTTTTGAAGAACTCCTGCAGCCCGTACTCCAGGTCTGATAGATTGCTTTCGGGATCCGGTAGCAGATCCCCCATCACGCAGGACTCCTTTATCGCCAAAGTGGCTTTTCGGTTCTTGTAATACACGTACTTTTTTAACTTGTTCACAGTCAAAACTTTGTCTTCATCGCTCATCTAAAGAAAATCGTTACTATATAATATAGCTTTATGCCGCGCAATTCTGGATCTACGTAATATCCTGCATTTGAACGCGACTATATAGGAAAGCTCGCGCTCATAAATACCTCATCGTTCTGAGGAATGCACCAGTGGTAATGAGCATCTCCGTCTTCCAGAATTTCATCGATGTCGGTCTTGACCCACTTGGGCATCGGTTTCACCTTGACGGCGACGAGAGCGGTCACTTGTACCGCGAGGCTCTGTCTGCCGCGGCTGTGATCCGAGAAGGTCGCGGCCTCGGTGCTCGTGTTACCCAAGAGGAGCCAGCTCTTGCCCTCGACTGCCGGTGCGAACAAGTTCCACTCGTAGATCCCGGGCACGTCGTCGAGGACCTTGACACTCCTGATAGTGTAGCGGTCGCTCGACTTGGTCGGATCTAGATTCTTGAGGAAGTAGGTGCAGAGATCGGCAAGTGCTGAGAATCGCATGACGCAGCACTTGCCGATGACTTTCTTCACCGGGGCTTCATCTTTCTTGGCCTTCTTTTTGCCTTGGAACAACACACGAACGCGCGCGCGCGCGGATATCGGTAATTATGTACGGAGAGATTTTCTTTTCAAGTCTGCTGCAGGATATTTTGAATATATATTATAAATACGATACCTCCGGTATCCGGTAAGTGCAAGCCATGGATGTCGCAAGCCTTAGAATCGAATAGATAGAAATAATCCTCTTCCGTCCAGATAGCCACGGCGATTCCCGAGACCTCCATTACACCTTCGGTATTGGCCAAGAAAAATTCTTCCAAGCCTTGCTTTATGTTCATCACCATTGGAACTTTGGATATTACTGTTCCTACGACCGTTAGCACGTCCACGAATACAACCAGTTTTATCCCATCGACCTTTTCAAAAGAAATATTTTTCGCTCGAATCATTGTTAGCTATTCTAAAAGATTTATATACCTATTGTACCTATAAGTACTTTGCAATTAACAATACTGTGATAAAATGCGCTGAATTTCAATAATGTGATGAAAAATTTGAGAATAATCTCATTGTTATAATGCAACAGCGTAATTGTTACGAACGGACGTGAAAAAAGTTTTGTCCTAGGCACTAGGTATACACGTAGGTATGATTCTTTTGAAACCTTAAACAGGAAATTGTGCATATCCGTGGACGTGAGGTTCTTGATAGAGGAATTGGCGGACTTGACCTGGGCAAAGGCGAGATCACCCATCGTGAGGATCTCGTCGAGCGAGGTCCTCAGCCAGGTCTTAACGGGCTTTATCTTCTTCACGCCTAAGGCCATGACGCAATTGGCGACAGATTGGGCGCCCTTGGACTTGTAAACAGGACTGGTCTCGTGGGTATAGCCGTGCAGGATCGCCACAGTCGGATCTTCCTCGAGGGGCGCGAGGGTCGAGGGCACGTTAGCTCGGACATCGTCGTAGTTGTACTTCTCGTCGACGAGATGCTGATCCGCCAATGGGATAGCCGCGAACTTGGCCTCGATCTCGAAGTTGGTGATCTCGATCTTCAATGGGATCTTCTGAATCGGATCTTGGTTCGTCTTGGTGATCTGCGTCGTGGCATTCTTCGGCGGGGCCTTCGTGCAGTCGAGCTTCGTCTCCTCCATGTCCACAGGATTGATGGTCTGGAGTACCTTCTTGTCGACCACTATGTCCTTTGCTTCCTGGCTATGGTATTTGCCGCGGCCGATCTGTTTCGCGCTCAACAGACTGACCTTGTCGATGCAGTACCTCGAGTCCGTCTTGTGGGTCAGGTTCGAGTGGAATACTTCCAGGATGTCGTCCAGATCCATGGAGCGTATAACACAGGCGAAACCGAGGGGATCTCTTTTGCCCAGTCGGTCCGACGGCGCGGGGTCGAAGTAGAAGTAACCGCATTTCGGGTGCTTCCAGACGCCAACCGATATTCCTGCACATTGCAAACGTTTCATTTCGGAATTTACCGCTTCGAAAGTTACTTTATCGGAATGAACATTCGGAAGTTGGTTTTTCTAGGATTTAAATTGATAACCGAGGTAAAGCGCACAGTGCAATAGAAATATTTCATTACCTATACGATATTTTACAATGCTTTATAACAAAAAAGCAATGCATATTTTTTGCCATTAAATTTTGTTACTATATTTTTGTATATGGGCCGTTTGATTGAAATAAATATAATAAATAAATATTAAAAAAGTATATTGTATCGGTGCTTTGTAAATAAGGTAAAACAATGAAGTTTTACTCTGTAGAATAGGCTAATTGTATACATAGACAGCCAAGAACACACCTTGACACGTAAGCACCCCAAAACTCTTGGCCTCGAGAAACTTGGCCAAGCCCTCGGAGATAATCGGCGCCCCGACATTCTCGCTATCCACATTGCCGAACATGAATCCCGGCTCGGTGCAGATCTTGCACTTGTAGTCGCCTACGAAGAACTCGGTATGCAGTAAGCCCGTGGTCATGTAGACGTCTTCGCGCAGTCGGTTGCGCGTGTGACTGATGCGATAGAGCCGATCGGCATAGTTCAGAAGTAGGTCCAATTTGCTCGGGGTCCAATCGCGCGGCTCTACCAGCTGGGCGAATACTATACCGATGACGGCGGCGGCGTTCGACTGCTTGCCACGGCTCATGGGCTTGAAGCGCTTGTCGATCAAGGAGCTGGTGGCGCGTAGGATCGACTTGGTGCCCGAGATCACCTGGAACTGGTGCCACTTGGACGGGGCCTTCTTTTCAGGCTTCTTCTCCTCCTTCTCGCCGGTCTCGGTATATGCTCTGCGACAAGGTTGTTGTTTGGGGTTTTTTTTAAGGTTGTTCACGTTGGCTTACCGTTCTCGTTAGTGAAACACTATACTTACTCTTCCATTTTTTTATTGGATTTTTTTTTTATGATTTTTTAATTAGTGACTCATGTTTTTGTTGAAATCTGCACGACCCACGTTTTTGTTGAAAAGTGCATGACTGTTGAATTTTTTGTTGACTTGTAACCAAATGTGTTTGTTGAAGTTGGCAAGAATTTTGTTGGTCCTGAATGGTTAGGGAGGTTAACGAAGTGCGAGCCGAAAAGATTGGTCAAAGACTGACAGTCTCTGAAATTATGTAAAAGTCGGGAATGATAACATTGCATTTATTTATTGATTTCGAATTGTTGCGCAGATTATTGTGCTTCGGAACTTGAGAAGATTCAAAGATTTATTGAATTGATAACAAACTCATTTGTAAATTGTTAAAAAATATATATTATTAATACTTACTTGAAAAAATAGATCTCAATGTACTGCATAATGTTTCAAAAAATATATAAGATTATTGCGAATAGTACAATAGATAGCACCCGCTTTAATGTATAGCGCAGCTAATTTTAATTATTAAATTTTTTTCGAATAATATTTATGTTAATGTCGTCGTTTTATTTAAGGTTGTTCTGACTATACAGTAGGGTGTCCCTTATTTTCCAAATTCCAGAAATCGATTTCTTTTGACCAAAAAGCATGATTGAAATTTCGAATGACCCCAAATTCAAAGTTTAACCCGTGCCTATAGACACCACCTTTGGGAAATAAGGGACACCCTACTATACAGTCACATCCAAAAGATAGATTTTACTTAAATCGTAAATAAATAATTCTATAATATGAATCTTAAATTTATATTTGGTTGATTCGTAGATAATAGTAAACTAAACAATATCAGCTTTGAAAATTCTTAATCCCAACTAAAAAGTCGCATGCTTTTTTATAAGAGCGTATTTTGCGTTCATCAGCATAACAAAATCTTATCCTATACCCCTTTTTTACTATTAATCCGAGTTGGAATTTTAAAATCTCATATCGTCCAGTTTAACATTCTCCACAAATCGTTTTGATTCATAATTTAAAATTCACATTATATTATTATTTATTGATGATTTAAAACTAAAAACTAACTATTAGAAGTAATATTCAAGTTAGTTTTTAGCCTTAAGTCGTAAATAAATAATTATACATATAATGTGAATTTTAAATTATAGATCAATACGATTTGTGGAGAATGCTAAACTGAACGATATGAGATTTTGAAATTCCAATTCGGATCAATAGAAAAAAAGTGGCATTGGATAAGGTATTGTTGCTTATTAACACAAAATATTTTTACCATTGATCCGATTTGGAATTTTCAAAGCTCATATTGTTCAGTTTACTATTCTCCACAAATCACCCAAATACAAATTTAAAATTCACATTATAGAATTATTTATTTACGATTTAAGTTAAAACTAACTTTTGGATGTGACTATATAGCCAGAACAACTTTAACTTATCATTTCACTAGACATTACCATCTATACAAATTTTACGTTAAAAAAATTCTTATGCAACTTTTTGCATAAATAATAAAGGTCATAGTAAAAAATAAGCTGAGAGACTAACGTTAAGCGTTGATTTATACGCTACACTTGCTTGATAAAAAAAAATCATGACTCATTAAAAAGATTCCTTTGCTGCAGAAGTCTGGATTCCATAAATACGTGTGTACTTGGATCTAAAATGCTGTTCAAAATTAAAATGTAGCAAAAAATGTGTTTACTTGAATACATATTAATACGAATAGTATCGACTATTTTTCTGTATTTAAAAAATGTTATTTTTACTACAATTTGCAACAAGTTTTCCTTATATTCAAATTTCAATAATTTCATTCTGTTATAAATATATTGAACTAAAGCTAAAAATTACTAATTGTTATAACTGAATACGGAAATAATGTTTAAACTCTTTTTCATACATTCGTACATAAGTATAGCTATGACACAGCTGTAAGTGCAAAAAGTTTTCTAAAACAGGTCTATTCTCGTACAAAGTGTGAAGAAGGTCAAGTATACATAACGAAGAGTAAAAAAATAAGCATGAAAAATAAGTTGTAAAAAGCAAAAGAATAAATTGTAAAATTTCATGTGAAAGTATAACGTTTTTATTTTCTCGAACAGATTTACCATAGCATTTACGAGGTGCATAGGTAACATACATCTTTCAAAACGATTAACCGCGCGCTTTACCATTAATAACCACATACGTCTTTAACTTCATTGAACGTAGAGAACAATAAGCAATTGATTACTTTTCCTTTTTTCCCTTTTATCATCGTAATACGTTGCACGCAAAACACATTCCGCATCCCGTCATTCTATCTCCCCCCCCCCTCCCCCCTCTTGCATTCGCCACGGCTCACGACACCTGCACACATCACCTCTTCTCTCGTATTTTCTCGTGCAGCAGAAACA
The DNA here is from genome assembly GCA_900490015.1 of Megastigmus stigmatizans. NCBI lineage: Eukaryota > Metazoa > Arthropoda > Insecta > Hymenoptera > Megastigmidae > Megastigmus > Megastigmus stigmatizans. Next base: position 18,756 of record UELV01180713.1, read on the forward strand.
TGCTCACCTTTTTAAGGTACAAAGCGGTATTACATTGCCTCGGTAAAATTCATCACACCGCTATTACAAAAAATTAAACGGTTAAAACTCTGTTTTTTTTTGTCAATGTATCTTCATCGCATCTATCGTACAAAGTCTTCGCTCTAAAGCAACGTTACGCTCGGATAAATTTAGCAAATTCAATTTTCCAGATAATCATATAACATTGAGGCGCTTGAAAGACATATATTTTAAGTTGAGGACCGGGAAGAGACTCGGGGGTGGGTGTACGAATAAAAATAGAATATACAATGCACACGACAAACTTTCGAGTTATTAAACGAGACTTGGATTATTACAATATAATACCTGTGATATACAATCACATTGAGACTCTCTTGTGCATGTTATCGATTCTACACTCGCAATTCATTTTTTTTTTTGTTTAATTTATGCAGTATTACATATCCTCGGTTCGCTCGTATATATATAATCATTGAAATGGGGCACAGTTATAGGAAAATGATCGAAATCCAAGTAAACTACTTGTGGAAATCAAAATACACAGGTAAAACACGCCAACCATATGAGTTATGAACAAGTATTAAAATGATCGATTCATGGTTACGGTATAGTAATCTGTATACTATATCGTTTATCGATAACTCGGCGTCGCTTTTTTCGAGCTTAACCGCTGGATTAAAAACGCAGTCGTTCTTTTGTATCGCGACAATTTGTATGCACAAATCTAGAATTAGTTGAAGTTTCGTATCAATGTAACATCGAAAAAACAGCGCGATCTACGACAAAAAGTTTCTTGTTGCTTTTTGAGCTTTTTGACAGTTCTTCAGCATGGACTATAACATTGAGTTTCACGCTTCCAAGAGGGAAAGGCGGAAATCGTCGAGGAATCGTCTTATATTACACAGGCGATCCCGTCAGTATAGTATAAACTATATAATATACATATATATTTTCCCCCATTACACATTGAGCATGTGAAAAAAAAATAAATATTATAAATATAAATATATTGTATAGAAATATAAAGTAAGGTAGAATGGTATTACGTCATTTGCATTGTTGCAGTGTCACTATTGACGCGTTTATTTCGCGTCGCTCGATTTTTAAATAGTAGAGGTTCTAGAAAGCCGAGTGTTAATGATAGAAGAGGAGACTTTTCTGTAATAAGAATTTTATTTGTTTTTCTTTTATTATTCAAATATGGCTGTAAATTTGAACTTACAACTGGCAGATTCAACGTATAAATAATTTACGTCATTCTTTGTAAGTCTTGTTTTATTTTTATACTCTTATCTCTAATAGATTTGTAGACCAACAATAGAGAAAAAATCTTTGCATATAATAGTAAAAAAATTGTAATACATATATAGATTTTTAAAGCTTTAACATCTTTTGTTTTCCTTATTAAACACTTAAATAGATATAAAATGTCATTTGCTAAATTAATATTACTCGGCTTCCATTAAAACTTTGTTCACAAAGATAGTGCCACTAATAAAATTACTCGAAAATAATAAAAATAAAAAATCTAAATTGCATCAACACTGATAATAATTAGCTTACAGTAATCGTATCCTTATTATGTACAGGCAACATAAGCTTTTTCATTAAACATCTCGAAAGTCTCGATATGAAATGAGAAAGATAATCATAACAAAATTTTGATTCGCTTTTGCAGATCTATATATACGCTTACTTTAAGCCCTTTTTACCCACATTATTTACAAAATTACGCGACTCTCAAACTATACTTTGCTAGCTCGATCATCGTTATAATTATTCACTGGAAAAAAGTTTGAGCGAAAGCTACGCTAGCAGCCACATATATAGCAGCGCTACTCGAGCTTTTCGGACGGCTGCTGCCCCTTACATATACGTGCAGCTGCGCTACTGCTGCCACCGCGACAAAGTAGCAGCATAAACAAACGACACAAGCTGCACTTTATAGAGAAAATTCTAGGAGCAGTTCATTAACGACTCTTTCTTTTCTTAAATTGTATTTTTACTTAAGCTTCTCATCAAAGTAATAATATTTGTATAAAAAATTCCTCCCTAACAATCCTAACCTAACAACTCTAGGTTATATAGTGTATGCGCCCGTGCGCTGCTACTCTATCTATATGTATGCCTATGGCGCCAAGGCTGCACCGCTCTCTGGTACGCAGTGGAGCTTCCGGAAAGGGGCAGTAGCCGCTAAAGTCGAAGTGCGTTTGGCGTAGCCGCGACACGTGCCGGGGCAGCTGCTGCGCCAACTCTTTTCCACAAGTTACCAAAAAATATCTACACGAAAAATATAGGTTTATATGCACATAAACGCGACCGCGCGCGCTCTAGCTATTTCCATGAACTTTTACAATCTTGCACTTCTTTCGCATAATAAATCAACAGCTGCAGATATTTAATCGTTGGATCACAATAATTCTCAACTAATTTACATGATTCAGTTTTTGCTAAGACTTTCCAAAAGCTTCTTACAAACTATCTGTGCCTCAAAAAATATTTCAATCAATCGCACTGCCAATACTTAAACACTTTGCTTTTACCAATTAATTCAGTCACGAGAATAACTAAAAGTGCCGACTGCTGTTGCACAGCAATAAAGCTCTCCCCATTGTTGGAAGAAGTGTCAGCGTGTGCAACGTATATTATAAATATATTTTGCAAATATAAGTAATGCACACAAGCGCACATCACGATTCATGATGTAACATGAAGTCATTCTAGATTAGCTTTACATTTGCAAAGCGCGCAAATTTTCACAGTCTTTGCATAACATTCACTTAAAGTTTAACTGCATTTCAACCATTTAATTAATCATATATTCAACTAGTCACTTCACTTTCTTGTTCTTGATTTAATATTGCAAGTATTCTGCTGAGCAAGTTTTTGTAACAGTTATTCTGTACTGAAGTACTGAAAAGTAATACACTTTCTTCACAATGTACATAAATACACAGGCCAACTTCGAGGTTTTGCACAACGTCAATATAAAAAAAGACAAACATATATTTATTAATCTGAGTAATGTTTCAGTTTAAATTAATACGTAAATCGATTATCGGGAATCACGTCAATTAAATTATATTTCAAGTCAATTTTCCCAAACAACGTCGATTTTTAGCTATAACAAACTATATTTGTTGTTTCATATGCTATCAATATTTTATACCACAAATCTTATTTTCAATCATTTCCAATCGTTGATGATAAAGGCAAGAGCAGTTTAATTCATATGCATTGACAATGCATGTATTAAAATTAAAAATTTGAGTTTAATTTGTACAATTAGTCGCAACAGCTCGTAAATCAACGTTTCATGCTCAAAGATCTAATTTATTGGTTAATATCAATTACTGAAGAACAAATAATCGTTCTTCGTTAAATTTTGTCAAAGTTTTATTTGCATTTCAACGCTAGTCTAATTTTCTTGTATAGAGAACAGATTGTAACTTTAAAAAAGCAAGAACACTTTTATTGTTATTTCGTAATTTCTACACAAATGAAACTCATAGAAAAACTTACCCACAAAATTGATTTTTTATCACATTAATTTTTTATTTTCTAAAATATAAAAAAGATATTTAACTCTAATTACCTTTTATTCTTAAGGTCTATTATAGATCATGTTTAAAAATTCAACTTTTCAGGTAAGTTTTACTTTGAGGCACACGAAAGTATTTGAATATTCTCAGTCGTAAGATTGATTTTGCGCAAAATTTTGTGTATATTTTATTAGCACTTATTACAACTACGCGTGTATAAAAACGCGAGAAAATTAGAAACTTAGCAATAATTGAATTTCTAAAGTGAAATAAAGTGGAACTCTTTAAAAAATCATTTGTCTCTTTTGAAATAATGTAAGTAGACTCTGCGACCAAATGTGATTGGTCCCATGAAATCGCAGAATCTAATGTTGTGTAACTGATTAGACATTGTTTATCTGTCATCAAGTGTAGTCCCATAAGATGCTACGTATTAAATCTACAATAGACGATAAAGAGTTGAACTGGATGAACTTTTATCAAGTAAACCTTGCGCAAATCAATTATATATATCAGAATAAGTTATATTGAAGTGCCAAATCATGAATGAATAGACAAAATATGCAAGAGTTGATACAAGTGGAAGGTGAGCTTTTTCCAGATAAAAAATATCACAATGCTTGATTTGCTGAAAACTCTACACTCATCTACTTCAATAAACTTCTAATTTCCTAAATTTAATTATTAATGGTGTATTACGCTCCACCTCACCAACTCTTTCAAAATTGGTATATACATTTTGTGTAAGGCTTTTTCTACTTCTACCACTGTAAACATCGTATCAAAACCAAGGAGTCACAAAATGATAAAACAATAGAACCGTTTGATGCAACGGTTGATCGAGCACAGTGGATTGAGGAGTTCTCTGACTTTCATTCAGGCGCCACCAGAAATTTTACATCTTGAAATTTTTGTTCATGATTGAGTTTCATAGTCTGGCGAGGAGCCCTATTTAGCATAATTGCCTCACCTGAAGAGATTCATATCATAAGCCTAAGTAAGTATGTACATCAAATATCACTGTGGAAACATAGGCTCCTTTACGAAACTCATGCAGATATTAACTGTCTCTGTTGGGATGCTTGGCAAGTAATCTTCGAGGCCATGGCAGAGGCCACTCGTATTGTCGTGGAACAGTACCACTCACATTTTTCTCAAAATATCTAAATATAGGATACCACCAAAGTCGAGTTAAAAAGTTATTCGGCCCATATTGCTAAAAGTGAAAAATATTGTTATATTTATGTGTATTTTTTTTGAGTAAAATATATTTTACTAATAATAACTTACTTTTAGTTGTGCATTATTTGCCATTGTGTGATAAATATACCATAATCGAGTGGTAACATAGTATGCTATTAAGACATCTACAGTATAATGGCCATGAGAAATTAATACCATAATAACTCCAACAAATGCTGATATACCAGCTAGCCAGTGAACTGGATGACATTTTTTCGGAGAATCTAGAATACACAGAATAATATTATTTATAAAGAAAGTATATATTTTGAAATCCAAAGATACCAAGACTGTTTCTTACATTCTTCAATAATCAGGTAACAAAGTACAAGCACAACAGTATGTCCACTATAGATGAAATCCCCACAATAAGTGTGTTTGCCATTTATTGACAATCCAAAACCAGAGATAAGTTGAAGAACTCGCTTTGTTACAATAAGAGGACTCGTAGTATTTGCCTTGGGACTGCAGAAGTAAGTTTTACTGGACATCGGAAGAACAGTGACATACATTGTAATACTTCTCATCATGTACAATAATCCCATCAATAGAAATATTCGTCTTACTACTATGAATCTAGAATATTAATTAATAATACATGAAAGAATTGTAGATAAATTCTATGTAAGAATGTAAGTGTATGATAGTAAAAATACTAATAATTAAATAATCGATGTTTAATTTTGATGATTATAAATTTTTTAATAGTTAATCCACAATAATCTCAAACTATACATGATATTATGTAATGAAATAATAATGATTAAAATTTTATTTTATACAGCTAAGTCAAAAATAATTAATAATGTAAAATGTATAAATTAAGTACCTGTGTTTATGGAAAATTATAAAGACCATAGCAGAATTGGACATTATCATAATCAAAATTTCAGACACATTAAGAGCCCAATCTTGAGCAGTAATATTATCAATGACTATATCTGGGAGAGGACCATATATTGCGCGATCAGGTACACGTTCGTGAACCATAGCAAGGGAAGCAGTGGTCAGTATGAAATTCACGGTCATAAACAGGAATGCTGTAAACAATAAGTTATTGAAAATTCATTGCTGTGTTTCACATTAAATACAGTAAAAATAAATATTTACCAAGAAATGTTTTCCATTTTTCTTTGGGAAATCTGGGTTCTTCCCTAAGAGGAGCTGGTATATCAATTTTAATAATGCCACTACCAGAGTCATTCGGTATTCCTGGATGCCGAATATGACCTAAACCATCTATCTTATCATCTTCTTCATCTTCAAAATAATCTGAATTAGATCCTACACCACTCCATTTATCTTTACTTTTAATTGGTGCACCAGGAAGCAGTGGCTGCCTTTGGTAAACATCACTGGATTGCGCCATACTACTACTGGTGCCATCAACGGCAGCTTCAATGTCCCTATTATGTCCGTCTTCTCCCCCAAGTGGCTTATCGAAACTTCCGTAATCACTATGAAGACTTGTGACTTTGGGATCCAATACCATTCTGAGCAAAAAAGACAATATTAGATAATCTCAAATCTCTTATGAATTATTTTCATAATAAAAACTTAACAAATAACTTCTTGAAACTATTAGCAACGAGTTAAATTTTTTTTATTCATAGATTTTGCATAAATTGCTTTAACTTATTTAATAATATTTTAGTATTATATTTTAATTATGATCTTATATGTATGTATATATATATATATATATTAAATTCTCTTGGCTTTAACCACAAACAGAAAAACATGTCTCAATGATTCATAGATAATTCAAGATGGGTGAAGTCGGTGAAGATGACTGACATCACTTTCTTAATCAACTAGACCTTCACAGTTGCAATGGTATATCCATTTTAAATATTTATCATTCTTTGTTAATTTAATAAGTTAATTACGTCAATTAATAAACAACATATTTTTTATTTATAACTAGTTTTTTTTTATTATTATTAACTAATGAACTTGATTAATATAATGAAAAATTTTATGAGGGTTAGAATTGAAATGAATTTTACTAAAAAGTACAAATATGAGATTCTTTGTAATTTTTTAATAAGTCCGAGCCATATTGGTTGTAGTGCTTTTTTATCAATAGAGATAGAATATCTGATGCTGATATTTCTAAACTTGCAGACACATAAAAGCAATTGGTCATTGGTCAGGGATAACTAAAAATTTTGAAAGAAGAAAAAAATGTCACTCTGTTCTATAAAAACAATCAAGAGGATCACGACTGCATGACATCTGAGAAGCTACTAGAACATGGTCTGCATGCCGTTACTTACTCTCCTGCTACAGGTTGACAAGCAACTGCATGCCGTGTAAAAAGTTTAAGTGTCAACCACTTAAATATTAACGTGGTGCATAAGATAATTGTCGACATGAACCGCCGTAGCAAGACATTGTATGTTGGCATGTTTTGAAATTCATATTAATATTCTGAGCAAGACAACATGCTTAGGTCTTTCATTCTTGATAAACTTTTTTATTTGATGTAATTTCACAATTGGTACAATGAACTTCATTATCTCAGTCTTGGACATTGTTGATAACAAACACATGTCTTACTCGCATGCGTCTTTCTAACTCCGAAATCACAGTGATTATCCAATGTTCGACACTCGACTTTTCTCCTGTGATTTTACAAAGATTACAGTACAAGTAAAGACAGCTGTTGCATGAAAATGGGAATGCCAAACTATAACAGATTGACACTTAATGTGAAAGCATTGAAGTTAAAGAGTTGAGTGAGGAACTCGAATAGTCAGCAGTAATTTTGGAGTTGGCAAATATTTGAAGCTGTACGGCGTGCAAAAAATAGTGTATCAAGTGCATACTAAATGGATGAATAAAGAAAAAGCAGCGGTTTATAAGTGCGACGATAGACGGCAATACGTTATCGGGCTAAGGTGTGTAGGTGTAGGAATAACTGATAATCAGGCTTCCCCATACCTTGTCAATGCAGCAGGCAATTCGACCTTGACGGGTAGCCTTAATTTATGCATTTTTACTCATACGCACACACCGAGCCTGGTCACCGACACTATATTATTCTGTCACTCTTTCTCTCTCACTCACGCTCTACTCGTCACTGACTGCTGATACTACCAGACGTACAAGCTACGTAATTGGGCAGCAAAACATAACCATATAGTCATTCTCGAGCACTCCTCTTTCGTTTTCCTTCTCTCTCTCGTACTTGTATGCTTTACTCCCCGTGTCGCTCGCCTGGCCGTATAATATATTCTCTCTCTCTCTCTCTCTCACTCTAAACTCGCACTCTCTCTCTCCCTCCCTCACAATTGCTCACCCCTCTCTAAAGCTGCATGAACAGCAAGGCGTAAATACAAGAACATTCCACGAGCAGTGACGATTAGACAACAAAAACGATGATAGGTGCGTTTGAAGAAGCGAGAAAGAGAGAAGCTATTATATAGGCAGCTGGCAGACAAAGATAGAAACACGAATGTACATACACTTACGAGAGTACAACTAAACGAGAGAGGATAGGAAGATCGAGAGAAAAAGAGGCACAAGCAACGTTTACATATGCAAATATATAAGTAATGTATGTATTATGAGCGTTGAAAAAAAAACGCGAGAAAGAACTAACCAAACTTGTGTTTCTATAAAAGATTTCGAGGGAGTATACGTGTGTGTGGGTGCATGTATAAAACACGATCTAAAGATTTTGTTGGCTTGGCTTTTGGTGGCTTAGAATTTTACATGAACACTGGAATTTCGAGCCTCGCGTACTCCCTGCTTCCTTTCAGCTCCGGTAACTCTTTTCATTCGACGCAGAGTCATTTCACAAGCGCGAACTTCCTGTATAACACTGCCCCTTTTTTCGCTCTCTTTCTCTCTCGCGCTTTCTGTGTCTCTTTCCGAGGAACGACGGCGGCGGCGACGGCGACGGCGACGGCGCGACGACTCGCAACCAGCAAGCGGTGTTGAAACCTTAATCGTCGCTTCTTCCTTTACGTTTTTCTGAACAACTACTCGTGCTACTCTCCTTTATCGGGATTAATTCGCGCGTGAACGCGACGACGATCATGACGGCGGAGAGTTCACTAAATCATCCGCCGACTCGCGACTCTCGCGACGTGTGCTGCTCCGCTGCTGCTGTTCTGTACACGAGCGCGCGTCGACGACGGCGCAGATATGTTGTCTGTCTGGGTTCTGGGGGCGCTGACGTGCTTATTCACGCTCGACGAGTACACGTCGGGTGCACCTGCACCGACATGGAGAAAAACGACACGAACCCGCCGCGGAATCGGTAGTATAGAACGGCGCCTCTCATCTGTGCTACGCTTATTGGCTTAACATTTCCTATCCAGCTTTTCGCTTTGCGCGTATTACACTCAAACAGAGGGAACAACGAGGCAAGACAAGAGAACAAGTGTGTGAGCTGTGTGGACAGTTGACAGTATAAACAGTTGCTTTTCCGTCTTGCCAGTACCGTTTTTTACGCTACTACTACTGAGTACTACACACATTCAATATACATTAATCATCTATACTTCGCGCGCGGGGAGTTCTGACACACGAATGTATTCTATATAGTGAATAGTTTAATAACTAAAATGGCCGACAGCAAGTGATCTACTGTCTCTACATGACTATACCTATAGTTAAGTCTATTGAGATTGGCTATACAAAATCACGTGTAAGCGTAGTGTGGATTACTGATTAGAGTTCCGACTTGCGACTAGAGAAATAAAAAGATTCCAAAGTAGTATTCCTTGTAAATCATAATAAGATTGAGCTACTCAATTAATTCGACTTATTTATTATAGGGACATGGGGTATTTCAATGTTTGGCTTCGGAGCTTCGCAAGTTTGTCACTAGTGGCGCGATTTTCAGCGCGGCTTTTAAAATTCTCGATATAGGTAATAATCATAACAGATGACGGTTCAGTTATTTTTAGATATTTTATCACTTCTTACTTATATACAATAACAGGACATAAATTAGGTCCATTTAATAATATCAAAATGAAAACGTTAAATTTTCTTGCCGAATATTTTGATATACATATTTTTTCTTATATTTAATTATAATCTTTATTTCCCCTAATATAAAAATTTGATAGAGTCTTTTTAAATTTCAGTTTTCTTACAGTTTCCTTTCTCGATATTTCTTTTGTGTTAGTTGTCGTCTGTATCAAAATACAGATCTTGCATAGAAAAGAAAAGAGGGGAATATCCTCTGAGAACGCCTTTGGCTCGTGGTGATCGATAAATTCACTTTTATATTGTTAAATTTTCTTGCATATGTATATCGTTTTACTGAATTGTTAAAATGTATTTTACCTTAATTATTATTGTCTTTTGTAAATTCATATTTGTACAAAGTTTAAAAACTTATTTTGGAATTATTGGCTACAACTATGTTATATTTTGATATACAAATTAATATTTAAAAAAATTACTTACTACCCGATAAGACATACGAGATATAATCTATCTAATCTATAATCTGTCTGATTTGATATCCTATGTATATAATTATCATTTTTTTCTAATATAAATTGTTTACAATTCTGAGAATGAACTTTTTAAACCAATAGAATTTAACGTTAAGTTTTCAAAACGTAACTTTCTCGCTGATTTTATTCAATATTACAATCTACTTGCAATAGTTATCGATATGTAAGAATCTTAGGGTGTATCAATAAATAAATTTCTAAATGTAAAAGAACAATCTTTTATACTTTAATATTACCTAATTCAGTTTTATATCTGTAAATACATAATGTAATGAATACTGCAAAATTTTATCTGAAAAATTAATTAAAACTGATAAGTATATTTTTATCGATCTTACAGTCTTATAAATTCATATAATAATAATAATAATGGCAGTCAGATTGTCCTTGTTTACAATCACCCCCGTATATAGAATCTGAAATATTTAAAAATTACTACCTAAAAAAACGGTCCAACGTTTCGTCCCGTTTATTACCCCGAGGATTTAGGTGGGGGGCAGTCAAAGTAAGACCGATAAAAATATACTTACCAGTTTTTGTTATAATACAGTCGGCATAAGTAGTCTTTCTAATTTTGAAAAATTAATTGTTTGTTTTTAATCTTAGGTGTATAAGTAGAATAGTTTACGAATTCATTTTGCTTTATGTGTATACGAATCGAAACAGATATATGTAAATATCATTAAATGATTATATTTCTGCAATTTTAAATATCTTTTATGACAAGTCATAAACAATAATAAATATCTTATCAATAGCTTTCAAATGGCTTAAGCGATACCGGAAATCAATTGAAATTTCCCGACCGCGTAACGTGTAAACCCCACGAATTTTTCACACTTTTTATCATAAATAAACCCATTGACTCGAAACTATAAATAATGATAGTATAAAGCACTCATAACACTTCATATTATCATCGCTGGAAATATCGATAAATTATAAAAGAGTATAATATTTTTCGTTCAAAAGTCATTTCGAAGCTAGAATTGCCTCATATTCTTTTTTTAACTTATCTCTTATATTTCCTATAGTTTTTAGTCAATAGGCTAATTTATTAAAGAAAGAAGTTAGAAAACCTAATGTTGGTGAAACAGGCAGTTCCGGCGATTCCTCAAGAAAGGAAATGAAAATAAAATATCTACGTTTCATTGGAAAAGAAAAATGTATTTCAAATTGTGATTTAAATTGTCTTTTTCTGTTTGTAGATATAATTTCGAGACTTTTCCACACTAGTGCATATATTGTATGTATTAATGTATTGTATTTATGCCTATCTTTATTATATATATTGATGTAAAATTCCAGGAAAAATATTTTTTTAAAACTCGTTTTAAACCATTTAAAAACTTCAGACTGTACATAGGTAATCATGCTATAGTTTTTTTACTCCGAACTCTTATGGCACTTCCATAAACTGCCCATATAAGTTTTTAAAGTTTTCTAATAGTTTACTAATCATGTTTTAAGTATACTTTTGAGTGTGTGAAATGTATATTTCAAATTTTAAATTAGATATAGAAACGAAATATTTAGATCAAGGAAAATTGAGTTTTTAATGATTATCGTGAGTAATTATATATTTATTACCCAATGGTCTTCGATAACATCGTCACTTTGCTTTTTTACCGTTTCTCAATAAATAAAGCAAATCAATATTTTTATGCAATGTCTTTGTATATGTCTTTTGTAATATCGACTTTATCCATGGTTTTTTGTTCAATTCATTTAAAATACTCGCTTATTTATATTATGGTATATCTAAATGCAAAATAAATAAGTTCCAGGAGACTCGCAAGTTTACGCTAGAGGTGTGACTTGCGTTAAAACATATACTAATAATTAAATGCGTTTAAATCGATGCTTTGTACAATCGTAATAAATAATTGAGGATGTTACCGAGGTGCTAAAGAAAAACAAACTATTATGTAACACACCGGTAACGGCGATAACTAAAAAAAAAATCGTTTCCTTTTTTTCATACTGAAATACTTACTAGTCGTGTATTTAACGAAGATTGAATTGAAAGCATAAATTAAAAGATGTACGTGACTAGTTATTTTTCTGCAAGTGTCAAAGTAGCCTAAATTGTTTTCTGTGCCGGTTCTCTTAACTTTCGCATTCAAGAACGTCTCAGTGAGAATAGAATAAATATACGACTGGATTCGATCGGTCTTATCTCGATTCTATGCCTTGTTCGCAAAAGACTACATAAGTTATAATAGGTGTTTAATGTTTCTTTGTGCGCTCGCGCCACCGTTTCAATTCTAAAGACACAATTTCAATTTATGCAAATATAGCAATTATGCGCCACTTACATATGATTCAGTTTGTGATTTCTTCAAAAAGATCGTCCACATACTGTATATATACGTTTGGTACTGATTTAAACGAGGTTATGAAGCACCGTATATAGGTAACTAGATATTTTTTATAATCTCTCGCTTTCGTGTTATATGTAGGTATACGAATATACATCGATAAGATAAAGGTATCCATTGATGGATTTAGTTCGGGTATAATATAGATATAATATATATAGATTAGCTTGTGTTACATTCGAAGCACAAGTCGCGCGTATTCAAGCAGATCGACATTCACCGAACGACGTGTACTTCCAATGCTTGTAGCGCAAAAGCGCGGGGCTGAGGCAATGATTTTATAAGGCTTTTTTTGCACGCACTCTCTCTTTCTCTCTCTCTCTCTCTCTCTCTCTCTCGTGCGTGCAGTTAGAAAAGCCGACGGAAATGCGATTAGGATGCATCGCCGGATTTCCTAAGAGTCTCAGCGGCGCGCGTGAGTCATGCAAAAGTGAACGGTGATCTCGCCCGCGACTCACCAGTCAATCCAAGTGTCATATATATACCCGGTACACCATTTCAGTACAAGTACAAGCGTATGCAAAATAGTGTCTATTCGAGAAATGATTAAACCGCGACTGTAGGTAGAAAGAAGCATATGTGTGTGCGGTGGCATCGATGGCACACTGTACGTATAGCGCTAGCAGCTGCAGCGCGAATTCCTCGCGTTCTCTCTCTCTCTCTCTCTCTCGGCAAAACAACATTATGCGCCGCACATAAGAGGATAAACATTCCGAGCCGCGGCCTACGCTCGTATATATAACGCTCGCACCTACTCCTATTCCTCAAGGATCATCGTCGTCATCGGCAACAACAACAACCGTGGAAATGATCGAGAGCTCGAAGCACCGCTGCACAATATTTGCATGCTCGTACGGTTCAGCCACCAAATTACATTGTTATTGATTTAGAAATGAAATCGCGCTAGCCACGCGTCCACTATATATTGCACTGCCACTGTAAGCTTGCCGCGAGCGAGAGTATGCGTTATAAAGCGCCACTAAAAATAAAACACCGACTCACCTTGCGCTTTGAGAGCATTAAGGCTCTTAAAATAAAGGAGAAATAGTGCGCGCCGATCGAACTTGCCGATATAGAACAAAAAAATAAAAACAAACAAACAACGGGCCGGTTGCCGGTCTCTACACACGTATATATAACAGTCCTAGCGCTCGCGATCGGAGCGTCCAGACGCTAAGGAAGTCTGGCGCGTACTGGTGAGTCGCGCGTCGCCGACAGTTTTACGCGGCCGCTGCAGTTCTATACTCGCGCCGCGCTCCGTGCCTTTAGCCGCGCGAGGATGACGCCTTGTAGACCGCCTAAAAGGACACGCGGGGGTGCGTCTCGACTAACGAGCCTTAATTATAGTCCCCGGGCAAAGGAGGTTTGGCTCTTGTAACTATAGGGCCAAGGTGATTAACCTAACGGATGTATAAGTAATGCGGACTTGTTTCGTCTAGGTGGAAATAATGCGTCGGGTGCGTGTGCCGTTGAATCATCGGTTAAATGTACTTGCGAGGAAACTGTAATGTCCGCACCTGAGTAATAGTTTGACAATGGGTTTCGACCGAAACTTGTATATAAGGCATGCACGGAGCGCCGCGCGAGTTTTGCTTCTTCTCGCTTTGTTTCGAGCAGTTAAAGCCATTTTTATAGATAGCAATTTGCCGGGCGCTCGCTGCATCAGCCGCGGCGTAAAGAAAAAAAAATACGAACGTGTGCGATAAATTTAAAGCGCACAATGGAGCTACGGTTACGTAAGAGGATGATTAACGTGCATTTAAATGGAATTGAAACGAAATAGGAAAGAAAAAAATGAAAAAACGCTATTTTGTGCTTCCTGCTGATGACGAGGTATGCCAAAACAGATCTGTGCGTTATTTTTATTTCTAGAATTTTTAGCGGAGGAACGTCGCGGTTTCGATGGGACGCGGTTCATCGCACCTGTATGCTTTTATCACTTGTATAGCAGAGTGTAATTTCGAAAAGTTAGAAATGTTCGTGTCTATCTGGGAAAATGCAATAATCCGAGAGCTAAAAATTAACCCCTTTTTACCGCGCGTTGATGAGATTATAAAATTACGCTGAGGTAAATTCTGTCTCTCGCTTGTGCAGCATACTTTTATTATAACGTGACATTGACACGTTTTTCACGTAATATTATCAAAATGCTGCGAAAATGCTTATAGAGTCTTGCGAGGAGTCTTCTCGATGCATCTTCATTATGTAACCGAGTATAGTGGATAATAACGCCATCATTTTTGTTATATGGTATTTATGATTTTTACTTGTCATTCGCAAATATATTACATCGGGTATTTGAAACTCAATTAAAACCACGTTCGACAACTGTTTTATGTATAGCTTTTGTGAGCTATTTTCTTCAAAATCTGAATAACAAGAACGGAAATAACTGTAGCATTGTAAAAAGTGCATTATACGTATGTATAAACAAATGGAACAGTAAATTGCATAATTTACGTACTGCTATTCTCCTACCAAGTAGTTTACAGTAAGATGTTCTGCAATATTACATAAGTATTCGTTTGAACATTGTATACTTTATACAGTTAGGTACTTAATAAGAAAGAAGCTGTATTTAAATAATGAGAATTGAGAAGAAAATATTTAAAAAAATATAATAAAGAAAATACAAATTGAAAAACAGAACAATAATATAAGATCACAAAATATGTTGAAGCAGGCTTTGTAAGTGTAAATTATTATAATATTGGTATGTAATAAAATTAATTTATTGCGAATTAATTACAAACTGTTCACTGCATCAAGACATCAACCGTTCGTTATTCAGATAACTTTCGTAAGGAATTATTAAACGTTAGATCGAATCAATGCAAGGTCCAAGTGAAATGTTGAAATTATACTCGGTTACTTATAATCTGATATTTAAATTATTTGTATTTATAGTTAGTCAATAACAATAAATAAATACGGAAACTATTAAAAGTTACCTCGTAAAGTATTAAATTTTATAGAATTATTTAGCAATAAAGTGTACGATTTTTTGCATAAAAGCGCCATCATAAAATGTTTATAACATGATATTATTATATTTTATCTTTAGAAAACGTATATAAAACTAATTTTTATGTGTGTACATTCAAATTTTAATTGCATTTACAACTATAATTTCTTAAACGGCATGATTTACATAGTATACTAGAAACTTGTAAATGAAACAAATTAATATGAAAACATATCGATCGCTGATGTAAAGTTGCGCGAACAGTAAGTTTCTGGCATTCTATTTTATTAACTTTTCATGAATAGTCTTAAAGTATTTGAATATGTGGTTTCTGTGTTTTTATTCAGAAATTTGATAAACTTTTTTGATGATTTTATGTTATAAATTTCGTTTTTAATATTGGAAATATCTTTTAAGTATTTGTTTGAAACGATATAAATGTCTTTCTTAAAAACTCTTTCAAATACAATGAAATTTTATTTCAAGCTGTAGTGAAATTTAATTTATTCATACGTATGATTTTTAAAACATTCATAATCTAAAAAAATATGAACTCATAAATCAAATGTTGAAAACAGAATTTAACAAATTTAATTTTTTACTTTGATAGCTATAATAATTCCTGTTATTGTGAATATTTATACAAATAGATATTCTATATATAAAGTAGTTTAAATAAACGAATAAATCTTATAATATTTTAATGCGCTTAAAGTACGTAAACTAATTATTTTTATTTTGCTCGAATTAAATAATCGATCTCGGCGGATTTAAGATGGGCACGAATCTATGTTGAAATGTAATATAATAGCTTGTTTCAATTGTAAATATTAAACTCATAATCTATCTATGGATTTTTTTACATATGTTTTCACGTTGTTTTTTTTTTCAAAAAATAAAGTAAATAATTAACTAATCTAGCAAAATTACTTTCACATTATTTACAAATTACTGGATGAAGGTAGCTAGAAAAATTGAGTAAATAATTTTACATTTTATATATAAAATATACCATTAAAAAGATTATTATTTGTATACGATCAGTAAGAAGACAGAAATAAATGAACAAAAATTTAATTACATATTCTGGATATGTAATTTGGGTTATTGGGACTTGTAGTCCGGACTTTAAAATCTTCATTAGTTTCTTCACAACCTCATGGTCATTGAAAGACCTTACATTTGACCTGAAGTAGTGTCCAAGGTAAACGGGCGTACGAATGATCAGCTTGTGCGCACTTTAAATTACGCACAGTATTGTATATATATATATATATATATATAGTTGGAGAATGTCAGCAGCCGATTACTGTATCCGATAAATGTGTAACTAATAAGGTTTTGAGTCATGCATTAAAAAGTGTGTGTAAGCTCTAAATAATTAATTAAAAAAACTTTGTTCATACCAGGCATATAAGTTTAAACTTCCATTTCCCTGTTGCAGTGGAATGAGAACCATGCACATTATTTAAAGCATATATATATATATATATATGGATGCTGATTAAGCCTGAACCACTTGTTCGCCTTGACTATTACATCAGTTCAGAAAAAAGACTTTCAGAGAAAAAGATACGATCGAATAATCAATGAAAAATTTGAGACTTGTCAGCGCTGGCACAATTTTATTTCGATTATACGCGATACCTAGTTTCAAACTTATTAATATCACACGAGCACTTGTAAATTTTAAATGATTCTTTTTCACTGCTTCTATCGCCAGTTCATTATACTAAAATAATGTAAATTCTATGTAAATATTTCATTCTACGGTTATATTTCTATGAAAGACAATTTTTTCGAGTGCTCAATAAAAGCGTGTGCAAAACGTGGACATAATTATTCTTAGATAAAAGTGATGGTACCGGTATGCTATATTAGAAGAAGGGTCGCACATACGCAACGATGACAGAAAAAAAAACTAACGTTCTTGAATGATTCATACATGAACTAAATATATGTGTCAGTAAAAAGAAATCCCTGTGTATATGATTCAGAGGAAACAACTGCACCATTGTTGGTCCATCAAAACTTATTTTCTCTCGTGATATCACATTCTGTAGATTTATTGTATTAATTATTCCACCCTTTTTACATTCTTCAATAATTGCTATTCAAGATAAATCATAATAAACGAAATTATATTATATAGGTATTATGTATTGTGTAAAATAAGTAGAAAACTCGTAAATTAACATTTAATCTTGAATGAAAACGATAAATCAATCTTAATTGTGAGAGATAAATAATTTTCTTTTTTTTTAAATAAATTTAATAACTTGTTTTATCTAATAGTAATATTAGTATATAGTATTCTCTTAGGTAATGCATTTCAATGCTTTAAAAAGTTATAAACATATATATCTTTTTAAGACTTGTTATAAACAATATCTTTAGATAACACCATCAACATTTTAAAAAGTTGTAGGGTTTTAAAATTTGTACTTTTTATGTAAATAGATATACCCGTAATGTTGCGTTACGTCACAAATGTGTACAATCGTGACGCAACACAAATTGAAGTGGCTTTTCTAATCTCTATTATATTGAAAAACGATAAGGGATGCACTTAACTTTTTTATATGAACTATGAAAATATTAACTAAAAAAAGTATAATCCAAGATGACAATTGTTATTGCAACATCTATTTTTGATGAACCATAGAACTATATTTAGATAATTTATTCTGGCAATTAGACTTAAAACTATGATAAGAACGAAATGATTTTTGAGTTAGCAATGCATTGAATTTCTATATTCTATGACAATCAAAGCTAAGTTGGACTGCCTGTTTTCAAATCCAAAATTAATTCAAATGGTGAATTTTATTATATTTATTTCCTGTTTAGTTGGATGGTTATTCTTTCTCTGCTTTGTGAAGCATTAATTATACAATGATTTTACCTAATTTAAGTTTTAAAAAATTATATCTTTATTTCGGTAATGTTTTTATTATTTTTTAATTGTTCTCATAAATCCTTTGCATAAGCAACTTATTTAATTTAATTTTGTTTAAAAAAATTTAAAGCTACGTAATCTGCTTCATTATTAAAGAGTCTTGTGAAATTTTTCTCCTTTGTTGCGTATGACTGTATCGCTAAAGTAATAAGTACTTTCTGTGTGAATATGTTTTTGTTTCTCAACGTGTATGAATATACTTATGCTGCTAATCTAATATTATGCTTCCATACGTGAAAGATATATAATGTGTCATTTGATCAAGTATAATGAAGTCACTTTTCTATTAAAATTACACTAATAGACGACAATTGTTTGGCAACGAATAAATACTATTTGATTCATGAATTTGCAAAGGAGTGTTAAGCTTTTAAATTATTTATTAAATATAATTATAAAAAATTTCAATTTTTTTGTAATTCTATTTAGTTTTACTCAGAGCTGTCTTCTGTTTAAACTAAAATATTATAAATAAATTATAAATATTATATATAGAAATCTTGTATTAGTTTTAAGAACCACACTTTTTTATAATTTGCAATGTTTTATATTAATATAGTTGGTCAAATTCGTGTATAATTATACGATAAATATGATCTTATGTCGGAAATTGTTAAGACTACTACTATAGTTTAGTAGATAAATTATATGATGATAGTGTTGGTTTGTAGTGACATCGTGCAATCATAAAATTAATGATGTTGATAAATTTCATACAATTGTGTACATAAGAATACCCATTATATACCTATGTCGTTTGAATGATATAACTATAGTATCGAACTGTGATGGCTGCTCTTTAGAAGACATTAGATACACACTTACTTGAGGTATAATTCACTTACGATAGTACGTAACTGAATCCAAGTGTATATCGAATATAAAAAAAATTTAGATTTAAAAATAATCCTTATCCTTTAATCCTAGCGAGTGTAGAAAAAAAAAACGAACGTTTCTCTTATTATGGGAGAAGGAAAATACAAACAAAATCATTGAAATGGGTGAGGCAACACCTGATGTATTTTCCCGGTTAGTGCAGGTGCACTCGTTCCGCAGTCGAGAGAGTATGTGTTTTATAGGTCAATGTGTACATGAGCGCCCTTTATTGGAATCTTGCAGCCTAGTAAATTATCATGAACTTTAAGGAACGATGTATAAAAAAAAAATAAACGGAGAATATGCTTCATTTATAATATGTAATACCGTCCTATAACGGATATAATAATTAATGCAGTGCGTCTTTTTAAAAGTACATTTTTCTTTATTGACCCATTAACGACCAAGACCCCGAATTTTCAACAACTTTTTCAAAGCTTTTTTTCAACTAAAAAAAAGTTTGAAAAAATTTGAGAAAGATCATATCCGACGTATTTTGAGCTGTTCTTTCGAATGGTGATACCGATTTTTTGTTAAAATACTTCTACAAAAAAATATGGCGTGTTTTTCACGAAAAAAAGTCAAAAAATTTGGAAATTTTCAACTTTATGAATTTTTTTCATAAGGAA
>UELV01180714.1:0-26536 GCA_900490015.1 Megastigmus stigmatizans
GGTCGTAACAGAGCGTTTTTTTCGAAATTCAAACAAAAAAATTAAAGTTATCTACCTGCATCATCCAAGCATATACATAGATATACATGGTAATGCAAATCAAGATGGCGTCTCCCATACACGTAGGTAAGAGTAGAAAACTTTTCTTTTTTTCGTTGAATTTCGAAAAAAACGCTCTGTTACGATCTCAGAAATGATGTAAGCATTATGTCATTGCAGTTTCATAAAATTCCATGCAGGATTCTCGGAGATTTTTTTCCTCGAAAATTTCGATATATATATTTTGTTCAATACGAAATTACGGACACTACCGGTAAGGTAGGAATCTTTCCGAGGGTCGCACATCCCCTTAAACTCGCTACGTTACAGGGAAACTTCACGGGGGACCAGACTTAAGGATAGACGATAAGGTTGAAGCGCGCGAGCCGCTCTTTCTCAAGAGGGATATGCTATCACGTGTCAAAAGCTACCTGGCTTTTTCTTTGTAACTCTCTCTTACTCTTGCTCTTGAGTACCTATCATTCTCTCAAAGAAGTCGCTTTCATTTACTCGTCGTAGCAAGTTTCGGAATGACGAGTTCGAGAGCGATTCCCGTGTATCATATATTTTTTCGAGAGTCCGATGACATGGAGGATTTTGTTACGTAATAATTTCGTGGGAATCCTTCTTTTTTTTTGTTAATTTGAACTTTGAAAAGCCTGTACTTCATATAATTGAAGTTTCGCTCTTTTCTTGCGCCGACATATGATCTTGTAACGGCTGTACTTCGTAAAATTAAAATCTTGTACTTTTCTTCCGTGGATATGTCATCTTGTAACGTAATATGAAAAAGGCTCTTAAAGTATTTATCAGGAAAAGGTTTGAAAATAAAGAGTCTAGAAACAATATTATTAATAATTATTAATTCGAAAACTATTTTATAAATTTTTTTATAAACTGCTTAAATAATTATTGCTTAAACGAATAAAATAGAGAAAAAAGAAAACACGTTGACGTTAACCCTGCAAACTTTAATTGGTTAAATATACAATTTCATTATCATCATAATTCCAGATGAAATAATTTTTTAATGAAATATTTTATTATTTTATATATTAAATATTATTTTATTTTAAATTATAAATGATTATATTATAACTTTACTACATGGTTAAAAATGTAAATTTAATACAGTATTTTTATTTTAATAATGCATGATATGATTATATAGCCAAGTATACTTAAATAAATACATGATATGGTTTGCAAAAATAAAACGAATAATTATGATTTCCGGGAAGCTGCTAGTGAGGTCATTCCGCATTAGCTTTTAACGTTGAATAAAAAGTCTCTTTTATAATTTGTAACGAAGATCCAAAAGCACTGATATCTGAACAAATATTTTCGCATGTATCGTGGGTATAATGTCACGGAAATTTTCGAACGTTCACTCCGATTCACTCGAGCGCAAAATCCCTTGACAATGGATAGACAAGCCCTAGGTAGCATCTTTTCGATATTCGCTGCCATCTTAAGGAGCCAATAGGAGGGGTTGGGAGCTCAGAGAGAGAGAGAGAGAGAGAGAGAGAGAGAGAAGGGTGATCCGAAAACCCTCTTTGATTTTCATCAATCCTCCCTCTCGCTCGCTTTTTTCCTCTTCTTTTCGCCTCTTACTACGCGTTCAATCTTTCCGCGAAAGGCTGTGGCTCTCGCATTTCAATCTTCCAGTATGAATCAGATCGATGACTATGGATAGAGTATATGTGTGTTTGTATATATGAGCGAGAGAGACAGAAAGAGAGAAAGGCAGATCGGCCTTTCGAATGGCATGCCACAAGCAGACTCTCGTTTATGTGTGTGTGTGTGTGTGTAGGTTGTTGTATGAGGGGGCGATGCTTTCATGCAGCTTGGAAAGAGAGAGAGAGAGAGAGAGAGAGAGAGAGAGAGAATGAGGAAACCGAAATTTTGTTCTTTTCGGATTGCATGCTCGCGACGAAAATCTTATGGGGGAGAAGCGATGAGAGTTTGTGCGCCAGAAAGTAGAAGGAATGATGATTTACAGAAGCATTTTGAAAAACTAAGACAAAATTACATAAATATATATTGAGACAGTAAATAAAATATAAAAATAGGTAGTTTTTAAGTAATAAAATCCTTATTTAGTCAGATCAATATTTTTTGAAACTTCATTTTTTTCTACACTAGTTCCCTATGTTACACATAAATTTTACTTACTCGCTTATAAGATTATAAATAATTACTGTACGTCGACAATGCTGAAGCAATTCGAAACAGAATGAGTTATATTAATTTGAGTTATGTTCCCAACTAATTTTTTCGAAAGAGAACATATTTCATTTCTTCGGGATAATGTACATGTACAAAGATTAATCAAAAGAAGATGAACGACAGACAAAAAACTATCTTGACATATATTAAATACATGTACTCCATTATCGTTGAGGACGTAAATATTTAAGAGCAACAAATATTTAGTAAATAAGTCGCATACGTAATAAATCATAGTATCGTGATCTCGATGATTTGTGGTTAGCTAGAAGTCAATATAATTTTTTAATAGAATAAAGAATTTATTATATTAATGACTTGCATTATTTGAATTCATGTAAATTATTATAGTAGTCCTTGTAAATTGTAAGTACTGCATTATGTATTTCCCAACTGAATTAAGTACAATTGATTACATATAGAAATCATTAAATGTGATAATATTATCTTTTCAGCAAGAGATAAAAAGAGCAATTCAGGTCAAATAAAATTTGACGTCTCAAAGTCCATCGCTTTTTTCTGTACTAAAGATACACTTAAGCGGGGGAAAAAATGTTTGCCATGAATTTTCCCGTCTCAGTTAACAATTTTCTTAAATAAAAACGAACCGATTAATGGATACACACGCAGTAGCTGCAGCAGTAGAATCTTCCCGGGAAACGAATGAGAACTGCAAAGGTATACAGTAAAACGCAACTCGAGCTTAAGCAATGATGCTCAAAAAGTCGCTATTCCCCGGTGTGTAGGCCAGAACCAGACGTCGGCACGTGCACGCGTCCCGACCTATATATACACACTCACTCCTATACCTGCCCATTTCTTCCTGCACCTCCACAAACCCTTTACGCCTTTATATCCCCTTTTTCTTGCCTCGCGCACTCGCTGCCAAGCTATTGCTTCTTTCAGCAAGGAGTAAGTCGCTTCTTTCTTTAGCCTCTATATAGACTCTCTCTCTCTCTCTCTCTCTCTCTCTCTCTCTCTCTCTCTCTCTCTCTTTCTCGTGGTACTAAATTTTTTATTCATTTAGGTAAGGGTTATAGCTGCTGGAATTGCGAGAATGTTATGTAGTTGAATTTGTTGCGTATGCTTTTTTCGCTGCATTTAGCTGCGCTGACTGTTTGTAGAAGGTTTGCAAGTGCGAACTTTTTTTTTTAAACTATAGATAGAGTTGTTTAAGCTTTCGAGCTTTATTGACCGTGTTTACTAGAAATTGAAGCAGTAAAGGAGGAATGAACGAGCATTTACTACTTTGAGAGTGGAAATTTCTAAGAACTTCTGTAGGTCAAGACTAGGTTATGTCAGATTCCATCCAACCATCGGGTATTCGCAAAAAAGAAGTTATTAATCCCATTTTTTTTACAAATAGTATTTACTCAAGACATAAAAAATATCTGTCCCATACACGACAGTGTCATATTGAAATAACGCTTTCGATTAATACGAATTCATGCTTTCAAAAAGAAGAGTACACAGAAGTATTCACACGCACCAACTTTACAACATATCTCGACTCGTTTTCGCCCAGAAATAAAAAACTATACTTCACTATCAGTTAAAGTTACACCCATTAACGAAAGCCTAAGTGAAAAGCTGTACAAAATAGCAGGTTAAACCTAGCACTCAGAGCCCCAACTCTTCCCTTATCGTCGTTCCAGTATAGTCCATTCAATAATTGCCTCGATCGCTTCCCGACAAGCCTCCGTGCGGCGACGAGAGCGAAACTTTACAAATTCACGATAAAGCAGCAGCAGTAGCGAAGAGGACAAAAAAGCTCGCTCTCTAGGAAAAGATAGTGATCGATACGACAGCGAGGGATGGGTATATAGAGAGGGCAAAGGAGGGAGAGCTGAACGGTTAATTTCATTGTCCCAGAGCGTGCAACAGGAACGGAGGGCGCGCGCACTGCACACACACACACACACCTTTCTCTTGAAATTCGTGCCGCGGAGGAGTGGGGTATAACAGCTGATTTACGAGGGACGAGGCATCGCGAGTACGCGCACCGACGTGTACCTATATACTTTCGTTTTAATTTTACCCTCGGGCTCTCTCTCTCTCTCTCTCTCTCTCTCTCGAGCAGCAGCAGCAGAAGCAGCAGCAGCGGTAGAGGCCCTTTCTTTCCGTAATACGCGCGCTGCTGTTTTCCGTGGTCTTCCCTGTGCCCTGGATTCTTTTCCTTTCTTTTTCTTTCTTTTTAGGGGAAGGGGAAAAGGTCACGCACGAAAATTTCTTTTTTCTTCTCTCTTTCTACTCGATTTTGTATCCGCGGCGGCGGATGTATCGACTTTCTTTCTTGTGTCGCAGAATAAAAATGGTCCGAGTATGCGGAGCGTGAAAGCCACGTCTGCGCGACTTGTTGGGACTTGCTTTCCTCCACTCGTCGATGAGACCAATTGTGTGCCGTGTGTTCAATTGTTTATGTGATTTCACTTTTGGGAGATGTATAGCGTTGCGGCTCGCGGTAATGATGAAGGTGATGCGATATGCATACGTGTAACGATGATTACTCGACGTTTCGGTGGTCACGAGTTCAATCTTTTAAAACTGTAATTTTTTTTTGGAAATCTAACAATCAAATTAACTTTTTTTTTTTCAAATAATAATTTTTTATCTTAATTTTTTTCGTCCCGCAATCAACCCGAATAACAGATTCGTATTTTCTTTTTTCTTTTCTTTTATTATTTTCTTGTATTTTCTTCGAAAGCTCTCAATTACCTCTATGCAGATTTCGTCCAACATGTTAAAGACGCTATATATGCCAGTGAAATATTCCAGCTTTGAGAAAATCTTTCGCTCCCTTTCGCTCTTCTTTCTCTCTGAAATCCCAAACTAAAAATCAGTGTCACACGACCCTCGCGCTTTAAGCGTCAAAGAAGATGAAGAAAAAGCACGTCACCGTAAGAATCCAAAATAGGAACAAGCCTGCAACGTCACGTTTTTACGAAAAGCGCGCGCGCGAGAGAGAGAGAGAAAGAGACGGGTCGCAAAAAAGCGCGCAAGATAAGTACGAGAACGTGCAAGTTCCGCGAAGAGAATGTTCGCACGTAGCTGGGGAGAGAGAGAGAGAGGCTGCATCCGCAAGCATGCATATAGCTCGAGAAAGCAGGAGACTAAAAGTCCCGGTGTGCATCAGCAGCAACGGCTTTGCAAATGCGTGCTAAGCGAGGATGTGCACCACCGGATATGGACGAGAAAGGGAAATAAGGGCCAACTGCCGGCAGCAGCTGGCACTCGCAGTTTTACACCTTTCGGTCAGGAACTACCGCGCGAACTCTCTCTCTCTCTCTCTCTCTCTCTCTGCTACTGCTAAAGGACCTTGTAAATAGTGCCGGAGACATAGAGTAATCGTTCGGCGAACCTACGACGTATTTGATAAATGAATTTCTTGGCAGTTGCTCTGTGCAGTGTGTGTGTGTGTGTGTGTGTGTGTAAGCGAGATGGAGCCACTGAGACTGTGCAGGATAGATGGGGGTGAGAGCCTGTGCGACGCAGATTAATAAATGCCTGCGAGACTTGTTAGCGAGGTGTGTTTGCGCTGTTAGCAAGAGAAAGTGTGGTTCTCGATTTCATCCTTTATTCTGGTGACGATGTGTCTAGGGTTCCACGATTGCGACGATCCTGGAATTCGTTAATCTTGACGCTGCATTGAGCTGAATTTTTTTATTATGTATTTACGTGTCACATCGAGTTACATATTAATTTTAGTTGATGAGGTATACGTTGTTCCGTCATACGTCCGCTGACTTTGATAAACATCCATAATGGCAAGAGAAAGATGTAACTTTAATTAGGTGTCGTAATTCTTCGAGAAATAAAATAATAAATATAGTATTAGCATATATGGGTGATATTGCAGATTTTATAAATTAAATAAACTGGAATAAAGTGACAGAGATAGCGCAATGTCGAGAGAAGGGGAAAGTATAGCGTGTAACAAAAGTTCCCCGATGTATGGGAAAGTGACCAAGAAGAAAACTTTTGTGGTGTTGGAATGGAAATACATTCAGAAACATGGAAAATTGCTTCAATGTAGAATACTTGATAAGGAGAATGAATAAAAAGGGCTCGCTCTTAAAAATAATGATTTAGCGAGTATATTCATGTGACCCGACGTAAAATGTAGAGAATTATTCAGGCAAGATTTAATATGACGGTTTCTCCTCTGACATAATGTAATGTATTAATTTCATTTTCCGGTAAAAGTTTTTCGTGGACTTCAGAAATGCTTTCAATTGTGCTATTTTTAGTTTGTATTAAAACATTCAATCTTCAGGTGGATTTCGATTAAATGATCTTCCAAAAATTCTATGCATACCTAGAATTTGCTACGTTACAAAAATCTAAAAATGAAACGAATGGATTTTCTGAAAAAGTCATGGTATGATTTATGATGCTCTTTGAAATTTTTTTTCCGTGGAAATATTTCGTATCCGCTTCATCCATTAATTTCGCAATCCTCGCTCGCATCATCCAAAAATTCTGAAAAAAAAAAACGAAAATTGCCATACGACTCCTGTGAGTCGCGTTGCACCGGTACAAATGGTTTAGTTCAAATATAGTAGCTTCCATAAGAGAGACATTTGTAAAATATTGAACTACAATGCACGAGAGACTAAATTCGTATTTAATTAAACGCTCACTGATCAGTGTAATTATGATCGCATTCAATCCTAAATAATAGCAAAATTAACGTTTTGCAAATACATTATAGTGATTTTCATTGAATAACCCAAATTTAAATACAATTTTCGATAACTTCCACCAATGCACACACACACGTCTCATTAAGCGAATAATCGCTCACACAAGGCTCTGAAAATATCTAATCACAAATCCGAAATACAACGTACAATTTTCAACTTTGAACCGATATATACATATACATACATATTTTTGTCCTAATACTCTCGAAATTCCTCGGCATACTCGTCGCTGTAAGTAATAGTTTAGCGACAGCCGCCGAATAGTATAATGGGCGTCGTCGCGACGTATGCGCACGCGTGTGTGGCAGCTCGTCGCCTACAGTATATAGCCAAGGGAAGAAGCAGAAGAGAGAGATAGAACGGATGATCGGCCGTTCCAGGAATGCCAGATATTAAAATACCACAGACTCTTCAGAGCCCCTCCCGTCTCCTCCTTTGGCATCCTCTCCTTCTCTTTTTGCCTTTTCATTATCCTCTGTCTAACCGTCTCTCTCTCTCTCTCCCTCTCTTTCCTCCCTCTCTCTCTTCTTTCTCTCTCTCTCTCTCTCGCTCTTGGTTCATCCATAGTCGGGGCTTTATCCGCCGTTTCTTAAGCCGAAGGGCGCGCTGTACTGAAAATTTACTCCCTTTTGTTTGTTAATTGAAAAAGTTTAATGCACTCGCTTCCGGTAGAGGGGATATTCTGATGATAAGGGCGTTAGTGTTTTAAGTCGGCGGCGCGCTCCACGGACACTGTACCGCGCACGGCTATACTTGCCCACTTCTTCTCTTTCCCTCTCTCTCTCTCTCTCTCTCTCTCTCTCTCTCTCTCTCTCTCTCTCTCTCTCTCTCTACCCGTTTAACGCAATTGAAGTTTCGAATAGCTTCGCGGAGTTGCCACTTGGCGCTTTTACTGCGCTTAATAAACATGGAACTTTGCGCTCCAACGCGCGCGTGCGCGGGGCCGTTATTTATGAAGCGTTCGAGTAATTCAGTCGCTTAGAAATTCAACATATTTCGGCGAAAGTTGGCTCGTGTGTTCCGTAATTGTTGCCAGTACTTAGCAACGACTAAGGTTTGATAATTCTCCATTATGCTCGTAGCTTCGAGTGGAATGGGCGTGTCAGGGTAAGAATAATCGAATGATAATCCAAAGATTATCATTATAGAATTGATATAGCGATATGTTCTATGCGGTGCTCCGCGGGTGATATGAGTCACATAGCTATGGAGCTTGATTGGATATTAAATCGAATAGGTACATTTGATAATGGTTTGTGGTAATATCAATGGCGATGTATGCGAGGTACGGTAGATTTAAACTTAAGAAATCTATATCTGTGGAGTGTAATAATCTCGATGGTAGTTCTGACAACCTATGCAGGTAACCATTACGTACATCTATCGCTTTTAGATATACCTATTTAGAAATGCATATAGAATATCGATTTGGATTTAGATAATTTTAACGTATGATGCAAATGATTTTATTAGAAAAATTCCAATTATTATGATCAAACTGCGTTTACGTTCACATATTTAATTGATTATATATATAATGCCTCGCTTCGAGGTCCGCGCTTAACATATAATGTTTGTTATCTTTGTCTGACAATCGAAGTGTATTAATATTTTAAACTGTTTATATAAATGTACCGTGACTACGAAATTGCATTAATTAGTATTATTGCACATAATAATGCATCATAAATTACTCAATACTAATTTATGATGAATATTATTTTTAATATTATAAATCTCATTTACCCTGCCATCCCTGTCATACATTACTGATGAAACATTAAATGTCAATAATATTTAAAACGTAAAAATAATTATAAAATACTGCTAAAATCTTTATTACGGAAACGCACCAGCAATTTAAAACATTCTTTTACACCAAGTGGTCAAAACGTTACACAATATTGTAAGTAAAGGGCATAATTATTCCTGGTATACGTTCCCCTTTAAAAATCCAATTTCCTACAAAGTAAACTCTCTTAATATCCCGGAAAACAATGTTTACGTTTCTGTACTGAAACAGTATATATTTTAACTCAATTAAAATCTACATTATTTAAGTCAAGTAAAAATACTGCTACCAGCAATCAAAGCTCTGGAATATTCTTGCTTTTAGAAGGTAAATACACACAAATATGTTAAAATGCCGACCCGCATTTTTACCAAAAACAAATTTAAGTCAGTGCGCGAAGAAACGGAGCGTCCACATTTAAAAAAAGCGCATCAGGACTTTCAGTGGCGGTCTTATCCATTCCGACCTTTTTCTCTCTCTCCCCGCTAGTCTTTTTCTCCCTCCTATTTTCGGCTTATTTCGCGTAGTGGCGCATCAGTAAAGCACGCGCGTGCAGCCACGAGATCCTTTCTTACCCCAATTTCCTCCTCACTTTGGTATATACTCGCGCCAATCCGCGCAGCGGTCGTCTCCTCTTTCCTCTGGAGAATACCAGTAGGGAGAAAAGCGAAGGTCACACCGCCGTAAAATCCTTTCACGCGCTCTGACTCTTCTCTCCCTTATACCCTCTACCAGTATATCCTGTCAACGGGTTTTGCTGCAATTTTTCATGCTGCGCGGAGGCGATCGACTTTTTTTGTCCGCGATCCTACTATACTGGGAAGATGGTCAAAAGCGTGTTTCAGTTTTTTGCGTTGAATGGGGATTGCATGTTTCTTTGATTGGACGGTTCGAGAGAGACGGGGATCCTCCTCTTTTTATCGGATACTCACTCGCGATGAGGAATACCGATACCGGGTCGTACATATATTTGCTTTGACATTTTCGAACATTTGTCGTTGGAGATGGAAATATAAATTAGTAATTTGATAGATAACATGTACTTATAAGAAAGATAAATTAACTTTGCATTGACTCACTTAATGCTAGAATATTAGTAACAAAAAGGTACATCACAATTAGTTACATTAATTTTACTGTACGTTCAGTTATACTTCAGTTCAATATACGTGCATCATAACTAAAAGTTCTAATGTATTTAATTAGATCAATATCAATACAATACATGACAATATCACAAAAAAAATAATCGAAGTTCGTTAAAACAAAATCTAATCCGAATTCGATAATTCCGTCGTCTTGGTTACAAAAGAGCTCCTGGGTAATTAAGTAAAATTCGCACGATGCAGTGATTAACAACTTTGGCTGAATTAAAATCATGTTAAAAACATATTACCCAAAAGGCCTCGTGTGCTCGGCGCGCGCGCGATCATTTGAATACATTACAAAATTGTACGTGGCCCATTATGTCAAATTCACATTAACACGCGGGTGTATGTGCACGGAAGAAGAGGCGAGATATAGGGGTACGTTCGTTCGTTCGTTCCCTTTTTATTAATAAAAATCCCGTCGCGTATACTGATTACTCGCGCGCTCCTGGGCTAATTAGCAAGATTAACGATTAATATTTTCGCTACGCTCTCGCCTTTTTCACCGGCTACGCGGAAACTTTTCACTCGGCTACTTAATTTAATAACGCTCGCGGCAAGAGAGTTTTTTTTTCCAAGCACGAATCTCTCGCGCTTGAAATATCTCGGCTATATACGCCCGTCGGTGGTTCCCGTTCCTGCTGCTGCTGAATTTTTCGAAAAAAAAAATAGTCCACGCAAATTACGAAACGGACAAACATTGTTTGTGAACGCAACATGCGGACGAAAGAGGGAAAAAGGCAGCGCGGATAAACTCTCTCTCTCTCTCTCTCTCTCTCTCTCTCTCTCTCTCTCTCGTGCTTTCTCTCGTGGGTGCACTGCGAATAACGTTGACGCGATTAAAGCGCTAAAGGGGTAAAGTTTCGATTTTCGATAAGCATTGTGTATATTTTTTCTGGGGTTTATAGGTTTGAATTATTTCTGCGATTGTTTGCTGCGAACAAAAATAATATTGCTCATTTTCCATTGATAAATTGTTGATTTTTTCCTGTCTACCCAAATTGTGTAGGATACAGAATAAGATACTATAGTTTTTTTATTCAATTTCTTTACGCTTAATTTAACGTGAAATAGTATTTTTTTTTGTGTTTACGCAGTTAAATATTCTTATTAAAACCATAATAATGAATCAAATTCTTTGATAGCTTCCAAACTTTGGAGATACACTCTTCCGGAAACAGCGATCGTGCCAAATTTTGTAAATTAAGCACCAAATTTATATATTCTTAAATACTCGACCCTCGTACACGAAACAGAGCAACAAACTGAAGCAGCCAATGGCGATAAATCAAAAAGTTTTGATTAATTGACCAAAACAACGTGTACAGTGCAACGATTAAAAAACCGTTTCTTCTCCTCTTTACAAAAACAGAAATTTGTTGCTCGAAAGCCACATGATACGTATATGCCCAGAAAGATAGAGTGGTGCAACATTAGCCAGTGAGGAAGACATAGAGAGAGAGAGAGAGAGAGAGAGAGGGGGGGGGGGTGAGATTTCCAGAGATAGGAGGAAAGGGAAGTGGCAGCGAGAACTTCGAGTGCTGCACACTAGATCCGACATTAATATCCCATTTAGAGTTGAGAGTTTTGTGGCTTGCCGGTATAGTAGCGAGAGGCTCAATGTATACCAGAGACCATTGTATACATATATCCATCTCTTCAGTTCTTTCTCCTCTGTTCTATACAGTCAACGTCTTCCGAATGTTTCCTTCAATTTAGTCTTCTTATCTCGGGCGTTTTTCTCCGCTCGGGAAATGTTCCTTCTTCGAGTGCGCTCCTGCGATCATTACCCTCGTAAACATGCACTATAATTAGCGCTTGTATTATAGAAACTTTTTCCCATGTTTTCTGCTCTGTATATATCTGCTGTTTGGCAGCAAGGGATTAACGTTTGTTTATCTGCCCGACATACAATAATTGCTCTCGGGTTCCAGAGTTGGACCAGTCATAATTATTTAGCGCGAGTTGTGATTGTTTGTGCGCGTGCTCGTGTGCAGCGTTGCCATCACAAGGCGGTGCGCATAACAAAGTACCGCTAAGCGGCCATTCCCAACTTTATGCGCGCGTGTGTGTGTACAATGAAAATAGAATATTGTTCCTAAGCGGTATAGCTGAGCATTTATTGTTTACCACTGTTGTCGACCGATCGTTTACGTATTCATAGCCGTAATTTTATTTTTAAACAATGCCATTCTAGGTACAATAAGTTATCAAATTTATTGTTGCATCAAATCGTGATTGTAATTGGTTAAAAGAAGGTTATAGTATTATGTCCGACCATGTTCTGAACTGTTCTACTGTTCCGGTACGCGTGTAGATATACTGCTTGTGTTGATTTTGAAACTTTAACTAGGTACCTACTAGTTTACTTTTGGTGTAAGTATCTAATTTTTATGGAAAATATTTCTTTCAACTCGTGTAATCGCAGAGAATTACCAAAATTTGCAGGAATATTATTTAATTTTACTTCTTGCTTTCGTTCCTAAGATATTAAAGCCGATAACACAAGTCAAAACGTACGAATTCCAATGCAAAATTATTAAGAATTATCGTTTAAAATTTCCATAATAAAATACAAGTAGAAAATGGAGAAATAAGAAATATCGCTATTCGGTTCGTTTTATTCAACGCCGATACTGTTAAAAACTCAATGTTCAGGACAGAAATTCAATTTTTCATAGGAAAACTCGTCTTTAAATGAACGGGGGGGAAAGGTATATAGGGAGAGAAAGATCGATTGGATAAGGACAGCAATATCCGGCATCCACTTAAAGCTGCTTGATACCGGGGAACTAAATGGTATTCTACGTTGAATTAATAGTCGGCTCTTTACCCCCCTTGGGAAGCCGATGGGAACCGAGCTCAAAATCAAACTGGAATTGAGCTAAACTAGGGCTTGCTGTATGCGCATACAATTACTTGAGAAATTAGATTCTTTTTCTTTATACTGCCGACCAACTTCTTGAATTATGCATTACAAGCGTAGCTCAGATATTAATATGACTATGTAAACACGTAGATTGGCGTTTGACACGATCGAAATAATAATCTGCGTTTGTGGTCTTACAATGTTTTCTACACGTATAACTCGATCTTGATGATGTTATTTAACAATTCTGAGAATCTCGCGGATTCTTTGTATTTCTGACGATAAATGCGAAAAATCGAATAATCTAAAAGATACTTTCACAATTTAGTTAAAGTAAAATGAAATCTATTACTTGAACATTTTCAAATAACCATAGACCTTCCCTCTCGTGTCTCGGCTGTCTCTCTCTTAGCATACAATACAAACGAGCCAACTCATTTCGAACATTCCATTCAACCGCCAAGCAAATATCTCCTCCCTCTCTTTCTCTCTCTCTCTCTCTCTCTCTCTCTCTCTCTCTCTCTTGTGGATATACAGCAGCGTCTCGGTTCACCGATAAAGCATGCGAATTCTTATCCAACTACCTACTACTACGCGCGGATAGACGACGTCGACGAGCGATAGTATATGTTGCTGGGGCGAAATCATCCTCTTCTGCTTAGAGCGGCACCGGTGCATGCGGGAAAAATGCATTAAATCCCCTCAGTGCACTGTCGAAAAAGAAGAAGAGCTCACGTTGGTGAAAAGGGAGGACTATTAGAGTTCAATCAAGGCAGAGAATACACGAAGGATATATTCGATTGGAATAGTTTACATTGACTATTAGAATGTTTTGTCGAGTACTGATGTGGAGTGAAATATTTCGAATTTCAAGGTACAACGACTCACATTGTAATTGCATTTATTTATGCTGTAGTATAAGAGATATGTAATTGGCAACGTTTATTATTTCACCATTTCACTACGTAAACTTTGACTTGAAATCTTCCAATCAGTCTGAGGGTTGAAACTAAACTTCTTTTTCTTATTTTTGAATCCTTTTTGATTACACTGATTATGAAAGTTAAATCCATAAGTTTAGACCGTTAATCCCTTTACTTGACAACTTTTAATGTTACAGAATTTTGTATACTAATTTGCAAGTAGAAAATATTCTAATGGGTTGTAAAATTCACTTAGAATGACGGAAGTAAATTACAAGTAGGTATTACAAAACTTTAGTTAGACATATTACAGAAATTTATTTAAGAATCGATAATAATTCATATTTTAGGGTTTAGGATTTTTTAAGAATTCGACAGCGCTGTTACAGGAAAAATACCCTATTACATAATCCAATAATCCTTTAATTACAAACTGTTTTAAAAATTGACTTTTTTAGTAAAAGCTGAATCAAGGCTTTAAAAAATGTGGCGCACGAGAACATTATTTCGCTTCCTTTTCAGTTTTTCGCAAAAAGGAGCTCATAAAGCCAAAATCAAAATGAATTTTCGAGTGTGAAAGGGGAACGAGAAGAACGGCAAAAAGGCCGCGAGAGAGTATAGGGAAAAGAGAAATTCCGCAAAGTTGATATGCGTGGGTGTGCGCGTGTGCGCGGGCGCACGTGTGTGGGGAAAACGGCGTGGCATCGATTTTTCTGTCGGTTTGTCAATAACGTGTCACTACGGAATCGAGCAAGTAAAATCCTCTCTTTCGGTGCGCGCTGCAGCCCTTCCACTTCCGACTCTCTCTCTCTCTCTCTCTCTCTCTCTCTCTCTCTCTCTCCCTTCTCGTCTTTCGTTTTTCCATCAGTTTCGTGCGACGTGATTCTCCCTTCCTCGCTCTCTTTCCCAGTGCCTATATGACGATTCACGCGGCTGAATTTGCTTGATGAGTGCACTAAGAAATGTTAGGCGAATTCGAAATAAGTAATTTACCTTTGTGTTTATATGTAGTATATAAAACTTATAATAAATTGCAAACTGTTGTTTCTAAAATCGGATTATTAAATATTTTCCGACTGGGAAAATTAATTGTATACTATGAAAAATTTTTAATTGCCTACACAACTGCACCTGTTCTACTAGTATTAATGGATAATTCATTACATATTGTCCCATGTGTATCATCTAAATTACAGTGGTTCAAATGATAAATAATAAATGATATATTTTTCGTTTAAACCAGCTGAATGAATTCATTGATCACGTATCCTAAGATTTGATGTAGATTGCAATAGGAATTTACCTCTACGAGCCAGCAAAAGGTTTTGGGAATAAATTAAGCCATTCTACTTGATCGCTGGAGTCAATTCCTTTCTTTCTCAATTAAACTACACGTACAAAAATATTAGTATTCTTCTGTAAATATAAAATATCTACATAAAAAAATTAATTCATTGATTATAAAGGTAAAATCATGTAACGTAGATAAATATGCATATTGATAAAACTGTTCATTTGATCCTCCATTCTTATATTTGACAAGTACATACATTTTTTTATCTTTTTATATTTGACCACTACTTTAATCTGCCCACAGTAGTTAATTAAGTTTCAGTTATAATAATTGTGCTGGATTAAAATCTGTTACGATTATCATCACTTTTGAACCTAGTATTAATCATTGAGGTGCTACTATCAATGGACTATTAATTTAAAACAGGTAGTATGTTATTATACTGATACAGTAGAATAATATTATTTTCCATCTCTTCGTATCTTTACTACATCGTTTAAATGGACAAAAAAATGGCACAAAACTATTAATTATCAATATTTTTTCTTATCCCTCAAACATGAAGCTTCCCTGCGATACTTATAACCATTTTTTGTAGTATCTGATACGTATTTCATGTAACACAAGCTCCAACAAATTTTTGCAATTTCCATTTCACATTTTTCAAAATTATCTTTGTAAGCATCAATATTTTCTGACAGGCGTCTGTATATAAAAAAAACTTACGCCTTTCCCCTCGCGTCAGATTGTCCAGCGATCAAAAAAAAAAGTTACGAGTAAGAAGCGTATTGCTCTGGAGAGAGAGAACGAGAGAGATAGAGAGAGAGAAAGGGAGAGAGAGAGAAATAGAGAGAACGAGCTAGACAGTAGAACTCGGCTGCTGATAAACGTAAAACAAAAGAAACATTTTTATCCGGAATGTCTTGTACACGCTGAGTGTAAAATATGACGCTCGTGAAGTTTCGACTTGGGTATATAAATGTTGAGCCATCTGAAGAGAGAGAGAGAGAGAGAGAGGGGGGGGGGAGAAACAGTAAAATAACAGGAAACGTATGTACATTTACAAACGCACGCGCCGGGGAGGGTGAAGTTAGCTGGAAAATTCGGTGTGTAGTGGAGGGTTCAGCTATCCCGTGGAAATGGTTATTCGCTATTTTATAGCTTTCTTAAGTCGGCAATCGGCGACTCGATGCCTGAGCATATTGTATGTCCAGTAATGAATGCACGAGAGCCGACTCGGAAATGGATTACTCGTTTACTTTTATTTTTATGCAGTGTGCGTGTGTCACCTTATTTTTTAGTTATAAAGAAATTCCGATAAATGATGAAGTAGATTCACGTGTATTCATCTTTATCCTTGCTGTTATAATTGTTAAATGGTATATGCTATCGTTTATTTAGTCTCATTGTTACTATACATGTAACTAATTAGATTTTTTAATTTATGTTATGTCTTTATTAAATTTTAAAAACTTATTGTTTTAATTCAATTATCTGGATTTAATTACACTTTCATAATTCTTACAATAACTACTCTAAAATTTTTCTTATTATATAATATCACAGATTTATCCTCATTTCCAATGCAGCAGTAAGCGAACAACCCCATACCATAAAAAATGATTGAGCAAAAAGTAATGTATAATAAGTTCCACCGAACACACACACACACACACACACACACTATCCGTTTCAGCGCGTTTTCCCCTTGAGCTGCGCAATAAAATGAGAAATTAATTAAACCAGATGCAGCATATGTCAAAAAGGCTGAAAAGTTTCTTGACAACCAGCCAGAGTTTCCGAAGGAGGAAATGGATTTCCTATCTTCAAACCCGGGGAGTAAAAGGTAGAGAGAAAAAGAGAGAAGGAGGGAGAGCGCTACCGTTTATTAAGCGACCGGAACTCTGTTTCGCGAGATCTGGATACGACACAATTTTCAGCGAAAACAGTCGAGTTGGCGATGGAAAAAAACGTACGTACGCAAGAGAAAGAGAGAAAGAGAGACGGTACAGGAAATAACTAAAGTTCTGCTGCCGGTTTAATGCTCATGTATACTTCTTGCCGTAATTTAAATAGGCGTTTCGTTAAATGAAGGATAGTACACTTGGCATTGTACTCGCAGTCCAGATAACTACTTAAAATTGACGGTTTAACATTTTTACAAATTAATAATTAAAAAAATATGAATAAATAACATTAATTTATCCAATAAAAAATAGTATTTATGCATTATACTATTTCTCATAGTATGAAAAGTACATTCATAACTACATACATTTATTTCAATTCAACGCGATAAAGAGTATTCATATAATAATATTATTGTGATGAAATATGTTAACGGGAAACAGACTTCAATGACTTCAGTCCCTTTGATGTATTGGATAACCACGAAAGAAGGAGAGAAAAATCTCGTGTTTTTCTATTCGTTATTCCTCCTTTTCATTGAAGATGTACGTACAAATTTATAATGAAGGCCCGAGGGAATATCGAAGTTCAATCTCATTAAACCTGTGTCAAGGTTCGCTAGATGGATTGGCTAAACGGAAAAGAAGCGCAATGTATGATCATGCGACTATTCGCTAAATTATGGTTAAATTTTTGGTCAGTCCAAAATGCTATACGATTGAAAGACTTTTTATACCAGAGTAACGTAATTGCAAGAAAACGTGGATAAATTAAGTACAATATCCGGTTTAAGTATGCAAACTTTTAAATATATTTTAAACATAATTGTATATACTTTCAAGGACAGTTCCACTACCAACACTTTCATAGCACTTATAGAATACAAATATTATCTTCATAGGTGAAGAAAAAAATAATCAATGGAATTCAGGCAGATGCCAAGAAAGTCAAGTGCAAGAAAGTGAGACAGAGTACATAGAGTAGCCGCTCGATATACGATAGGTTGGAACGCGACGAGCCTTTTCGCCGACTTTGAAAATTAAATTATCAAGCAAGGAGGTTACTCTTTGGAATTGGCTGTCGGCAACTGTCAAACAGTACCCCGAGGATTTCAAAAGCTCATTTTCCAAGACTCACCTTATATATATATACATCCACTCCTTCGCGTGCTCGTCGCGAAGCGACGTCCTCATATCGGACGGAATCGTACCCTTCTTTTCGTCCCGACTTTGCCTCTCGTCCTTTTCCATCGGATTTTTTTAGAGCCTTGTGGCAACGGAGTTATCGGTTTTTAATAAAATTCCGAGAGTATTATTTTAAAATCGATTTGTAACAGGTTAAGAGAGCCGCGAGTTTTCCTGCTGACACGTAAACTTTCCCTCGGCTTCTTACACTTTTTCGCTCGCCTCCAATTTAAGGTTCTTATATACTTGGATCAGTTTTTCATAATCTACTCTATAACCCTGTAATTTTTTTTTTAGATTCGTGCAGCTTGCGAAAGGAATAAGAGGATAATGATCTATATTTGTGTACAACTTCAACAACTAACTTTCCACTTTGTATAGAATGGCATAGTTTTGAGCTTAAAAAACTATGTGTTTGGCAATGTCTGGTCAATCACGGGTATTAACTACTTAAATTATTATTCTCCATAAAATATAATAGTTGAAGGATAAAATCGGTCGACTAGTAATAAATCTGAAAAATCTATTCGATAATGGGCTTAAATACAATAAAGTTAAGAAAGTATTATATTTCATCGAAGCGAAAATTTTCCGAAACGAATCCCGGCAAAGAAGCAATTCCAATAAATTTTCTCGGAAAAGACAGTGGTATTTCTCTTTCAATTACATATAGCAGTCATGCATGTATACATCGGGTGCATTCACGCCGAGCGACCAACTTTTTCGCAGCCAGTATCTGCGTACGTGTGGGCGTGGAAAGAACGGCTCGATGATCAAAGGAGCGTGAAAAGAGCTGCGCCTATTTTCCTCCCTGCACGTCTGGAAATAATATTTTTTCTCGCGCGCGCCTTGCTAAGGCGTTCAAAAAAGAGACTGAGAGAGAAAGGAAAAGATAGGCGAGGTACTTGTCAGGCTGCAACGACGAGTTTTCAAGTGGCCAGAGGCTAAATCTCACGACATCGTGTGCGTGCGTGTGTGTGTCTGTGTGTGTGTGTGTACGAGCGTATGAAAAACCTGAGGGTGTAGTCGTGGGCCGCCGCGTTTGAGGGTACAAAGTAAAAAAAAGGGCGACGCGACTCTCGTTTCCTCGCCGAATGCAGTTAGTTACGTTTGATGCACCTCGAACAGGAAAGTTTCTGCTCCACGAGGGCTGATCCACAGGATGGGCGTTTTTTTTTTTCATCTTTTTACCTCCGGTGTTTTATGTGCCATTTTTATGACGTTCAAGGGAACGTCATAAAAACGTTTGAATTTCTACTTTTATACGTTACTCTTTTTTTTATTTTATTTTCTTTTTTTTTACAGTTTTTACGACTTTGGTTTTGAAGGCTTTAAGGTGAAGTTACAGTGATTTTTAGCAGCGAAAATTGCTCGATCCTTTTTTTCCCTCCAACGCTTTTTTCACTCGGTAGTCTATTTCACTTTCATAAATGGATCTTGCTGCCAAAAGGCTGATCCTGATCATTTCGTTGAATTCTTTTGCAGTTCTCAAACAAATCATTCATAGCTACGAACTTTTATGCCCTTTTTAAGGCCAGCGTAAATAATTGTATTGCATATAATTCCTTTGATAAAAAGAGAATCATTTCGAATAATCTTTATATTAATTAATAAGATTTTGTTTAGAGTAAAAATAAATTATTATTATTTAATTTTTCATATATTTCATGAAAAATTGCATCCTTTTATACAATGTTGTATTATAAAAGAAAACCGTAAGCGTTTTATGAGTTTTTTATTATTTAATTTAAATTTTATTTTCTTTTTCTTCGATATAAATTGATTTTCTGATTCGTGTTATAGCTATAAAATGGAATAAATAGCGTTTCACAACGATATAAAGCTGGAAATCTGTAAATTTTTCCGATATTCCCGTACGGCCTTAACCTCTTTTCTCGATAAATTATAAATCCAGGATTCCACTGCAGTTGTATAAATTGACTTCCTTCTTATTCTATATCATAAATAAACTCTAGCAATGTGATTGAATCGAATTTTGATTAAAATACCACAGACCCTCATGTTGAGCAGAGCTGACAAAAGTACTTTCATCAAAATTGAAACAATTTGAATAGTAAGACGCAAAAAGGTACGATAGTCATTCTTCACACTATTATAACATAAAAATAAACTCTTTTCCTGAGTATTCTCCAAAGTAAACGTTATAAATTTATTTTAAAAACTTTAAAAAATGTATAAAGTTAAAAGTAAGGCGTCCAACAATGTCATTAACAGTAGTGGAGCGATTCAAAAACTTATCCGAGCGTGTATCTCGCATTGTCGCGGAACAAATGGGAGCGCACTCGAACGTTTTGTGAGACTGCTCTCGTTTCCTTTTACCACAAAACCTAATGGGTATGCGAATGAGAAGGGGAAGAGAACACAAATATATATATATATATATATGCACGCACGAAGAAAGAGACAGAGTCAGCCGTCGTCACTTTGCCAAACTTTGCGCGCTTCAGATGCATAATGTTATCGCGTCTCTCCTGCACCAAGAGTCGGAGTTCTATCGGGTTATGCGCCACCGCCCCACCGCGAACTTGTAATAAGAATGGGCCTATAGAAAGGAGGGAAGAAAGTATATAAGAGGCGAGAGGAGCTGCTGAGTGAGAAACTCGAGGGAAGAAAGGACAGGTGCACCTAGATAAGTTGCAACTCGAAAAATTCTCCAACACTTCTGTCGTGCATTTTACTTTTTCGCGTGATGAGATGCTACCGCATTTGATGTGTACCGTCGTGTGAAGTTTTTGGGTTTATGCGAAAGCAACTAATCCAGCGAACTCTAAAAATTATTATATTTCTTGAAAACTAAAAGTTTATCTATATTTTTCTACGAAAACATTTCAGTAATTTAATAAAAGTAGCTACGTATACGCCCATTTTATAGAACCGCTTCTCTCAGTTGTACTGTCACACGCAATAATAAAAGTTATTTTGAAGAAAATTGTGAAATGAAGAAAGTCTTTATTTGTTAAGCTCTAAAATAAAAAGTTTTCATTAAATTTTGAAACAGACACGTTAAAATTAGATGAAATGTGCTCAAATACACATTGTTCAAATAAATAATAATGTTTATTTATTTGCATACCTAGCTATGAGAGAAAATTAGAAAAACAGAAATCGATGAACTGTTTGTATCAAATATTTAGTGTTTCGGGTTTTATACTTTTCACTACGCATCATATTAGTAATTGTAATTGCGCGTTCTATTTGTGCTTTTTTTACCACACCAGCATCAACACAACCTAATGGTCTTTAGCTAAAAAGAAGCTTGTTTTCTACCCAAAAATGTGTTTTGTCTTAAATTCACGACATCGGAAAGCTACCATTACCAAGGTTCGAAAGTCGTCTATTTGTGCTCTGATTCGATGACTTTAAATCATTCAGTTGCCATGAAAGCCAGCGACGATAGGAAGCGATCAAAAGTACAGTTAATAAAATTAATCAGCTGGTTTCCTCTTGGCATGAGCTTATTCATTTAGTACGGCTGACACACCTCGCTTTACGACATCAATTGCGTGGACAGAAAAAAAGAACAAAAATGCACAAAAACCCATTAAAAATTATCCCTTGTTTACAAGCCACACCCTTCACTCCGCCGTTGTCTCCTGCAATAAATTAGTCCAAAGCCTTCCTCGTGCTTTTTTATGACGTCCATGAGAGCTGTCACGCGCTCGAACTCATCTATCCCTCCTCCTCCTCTCTCTCTCTCTCTCTCTCTCTCTCTCTCTCTCTTCGACTTCAGCAAGGCGTTTGACACCATCTCTCCTTCGAGACTGTTGAGTAAATTACGCGATCTTGGCTTCTCGAAGCGATCTACACTTCTGTGGATTATGTCGTATTTACAAGGGCGTACTCAGTGCGTATTATCTAAAAACGGTTGTTCCACGTGAGTTGAAACTAATTTGGGTGTGTCACAGGGGTCGGTCCTCGGTCCTTTGCTCTTCAGTCTCTACAGCTATGACCAAAGACCTCTTTAATTGTGGGACGGTGAAGCACATACTATATGCCGATGACCTCCAGATTTATCTGAAAACACCTGCAGATGAACTTCTGGAGGACATGACTCATCTGTCTGATGCTACACGATTGGTGTCGACGTGGGCTGAGTGCTTGTCTCTCCGTTTCAATGCTGACAAGACCAAAGCAGTTTTATTT
This sequence comes from Megastigmus stigmatizans, assembly GCA_900490015.1. NCBI lineage: Eukaryota > Metazoa > Arthropoda > Insecta > Hymenoptera > Megastigmidae > Megastigmus > Megastigmus stigmatizans. Next base: position 22,254 of record UELV01180714.1, read on the forward strand.
GACTCTCGAAAATATGTTAATGATTTAGTTAAAACGGGATTGCTAGACGTTGATATGGAGGGTGGAGCGCTTATGCCTTTTTCCGACACCATAGTGAGTCTTGGTGTTACATTGGACAATAAATTAACGTGGAAACCGCAGGTCGATTGTATAGCTAAAAAAGTAAATAAAGCCTTTTACAGTCTGCGGTTTATAAGGACGTGTACCACCGAGACATTATGCAAGAGACTGGCTAAAGCTCTAGTCTTACCCCATCTTGACTACTGTGCTGTAATGTGTCTTGACGCGTCAGACGAGCAAAAAACAAGATTACAGAGACAGAATAATACATGTGTGTTATTTATATACGGTATTAGGAGGGATGAGCACATCACCCCCTATGGAAAGCAACTGGGCTGGTTGCGCGTTGACAGTCAAAGGATGTATTTTGCAGTCATCCTCATGTATAAAATCCTTCGATTTAATGAACCAACTTATTTAGTGACATTTTCCCATAAACACCAGTCCAGGAGCACTAGCAGGGGTGTTGCACAAGAACTCTCAGTGCCGAGAGTGCGCACGGAAACTGGTATGCGATGTTTCCAGATTCAGTGTGCACGCATTTGGAACTCTCTCCCAATCAATCTGCGCAACCTTCCATCTTTGCGCGGATTTAAGACGGCTGTCCTTAAACACCTCCTTGATCTCGATCCCTAGTCACTCAAAGACTGAGACTGTGATCTTATTGAGCTTTTAACACGCATAGGACTGTGGAATATGAAAAGAAAGACTTATATGTCACACTTTGGGCAATCATCTTGTTTTGTCCCCTTTACATCGTTTTACAGTGTGGGTATATTTATCAGCGTGAGTGCTCTTATAGATGGATTGTCTGAATGCTTTTCTTTTATTTTAAATGTATTGTAGGATAGACATCGACCATTTTTGTATTCTTTTTTTTTTAATTTTAATTTAAGACGCTCTGTGATATTACGTTAGGTTTGAGTATTATATTCAGACTGATTTTAAGACTGATTAAATTGTAAACCTGTGATATCATAGTAAGTTAAGTGCAATATGATTATTCAAAGAATATTTTTGTTATATAAAATGTATTGAGAAAAGGAAATATGTAAGCTGTAATTTTTGTATTTTTCTACAAATAAACCAACATCGATCTATCTCTCGCTCTCCCTTCATATTCAACGACGACATCAAAATCGTTTTCGCGTGCCCGAAATTGAATCGTAAAGTACGTTAAAAGTCTCTCGGTCTTTGTGTGACGCATGTCTGTCGCTTTTCCTTTTTTGTCCCTCTCTCTCTCTCTCTCTCTCTCTCTCTCTCACGCGCTCTCCTGTCCCTGTACTCCTGCACACTTGTCTACCTTTGACTTTGTTCGTGATTCTTTATTTTTCATCCCTACGCCTCTCCTTATTCTTTTGTGTTTTCTTCTTCTTTTTTAAATTCAATCCTGCCGATGAAGAGTAGAAATCGAGTAGTAATCGAGTAGAAATCCTGCACAGGTTTATGAATTGGATTTGGTATTTTCAGAACGGTTTTACATAACAATTGTTTGGAATCTCTTGATCGAGAATAAATAGTAACAAATGAATTCATGTGAGATGGCTACTAATCAACCATCGTGGAAACCACAACAATTTGTTATCAATTTTTTTATCTAATAAAAATTGCTGCATTTCGAAGGTGTGCTAGACTTATGCCTTCCTCATCAGGTTAGAAAAATTAAATCTTTATGAAAAATTCAGCAAAGAATCAAATTTTAAATTGTTTAATAAACAAAAAACTTAATAAAAAATTGAGTTAGCGTAGCATTTTAAACAGAAATGGCAGTTTTCCGTCGCCTAAAACTAATCAAAATATTAACTGAAATAAATTATTGAAAATTTTCTGAAAATTTTTTTTTTAAATTGTTTAGGACACTCTTTAAATAATTAAAAACCACATCTCACTTTCTGTTTAATCCTCCAATGTTTTCACTCATGATAATTTAAATATACCGCTAAAGTATCGATACTTAACGAGTTGGAGGTGAAATCTTTTAGTTATAAAAAATATTCCTCATCTCCGTAAACTTCCCTTTTCGTTCTTCATTTCTAAAAAGTATTTCAAAATATTTTGCCAAAAGATGCCAATTTTAGTTTTGTATTACATTAAATAGCTAGAGAAACATATGAAACAGTTATTGCAACATCTTCAATCCGGAAAATCGTAATTCGATGGAAGCATCCAACGAAACGCGCTTTAGATTAAAGAAACTCAGGAGTAAGGAAGGGACTTTCGAAGTTTCTATTCGTTGCTTTCCAGTAAGTAGCCTCACATCGGTTAACATCGTTTCTCACAGCGAAGAACTTAATAAAGTAAGAGAGAGAGAGAGAGAGAGAGAGAGAGAGAAGGGAGGGGAGAGGGGTGAAGGAGAATACGTTCGAAGTTTGGCGCACAATAATAATAAGTGCCATCGAACTTGGTAAGAACAAATTGTTAAGCCAATTCGTAAAGATCGCAAATACAAGGAATAAATAACAAAATAGGTGAGTTTTGTTAACAATAAGAACTTTTTCTTTCTAAACGTGAATATTATTCAAGTTTTGTTAGAGATTCTTTTACAATTTAGCTTTCACGGTAAAGTTTTAACGAATAAATTTCTTGTGGAAAATAATTATTTAAATATTGGGTAAAGTGTAATCAGAAATAATAAGATTTTATTAAACTAAGGATTGAAGTAGATTTATTCAGCGCACTGTTATCATACTTTTTAAATATACAAGTTTCGTCTGAAATTTAGTTTGTAATTCGATAAAAAACACGAAACAGCCAACTATGTGCAAATCTATGAGAAAATAGAAAGCATATCTCAGTTGGTGAAAGGATACGTTTGAAAATATGTTCTTCTCTGACTTTTGGTAATGCGAGATTTCAAACTTCATAAAATAATCAAATATACCATGTTCGAACATTCTCTCGCTGACAGTTTTGATTCTATTGTACAGAGGCGAATCTTCTTTGATAAACAGCACCTGGTACCTCTGGAAAGTCTCATCCATGGAAATGTGATAATCATCATTCTTGTGAATGACGTACTTGGTATAACGACAATCCTCCACGCAAGCTATTTTGGCATTAGCCTTCATCAGGTTGAAGCAATTGGTATAATTATCTATCAGTATCATTTTGTTCTCTAGCGACGTATTATTGTAGAACTGGAAGTAATAAGCTGTGGTGTAGACGGAGAACCCATTGGACAATAGATCATCTGGTCTCTTCAGATCCTTGTAATATGTTTGCGAAGTGGCGAGAATCGAGCTAAGCATACTCTGCAAGTAAGTGTTCATTACCATGAAAACACAAACCAGTTGGATAAAGATCAGTCGATAAAGATCCTTGTCTGGTTTGTAAATCATCGAAGTGCCGACCATACTGCGCAATACATCCATCACAACCTCAAAGTAGCTGGTCTTCATCAGGTATGCAACTATACAGGTGAACGATATGAAAGCAGCCAAGAATGAGATACATAATGGCATGGTGAACACTTTTGCTAGTTCCTCGAACATCGTTGTCGACTCTTTAATCGTCATAAAACACAAGCCTGCTTGTCTGAAAAGGTTTACCTCGCTCTTCCATAGTCCACGTTGAGGTTCGTCGGGGATACGAGCGTCGTAAACACCACGCAAAACATCACCCACTACACCATCCGCCATTCCATTGCTGTGAAGCTTGCCGTTCTCTTTTGCTGTAAAGTAAGAATAGATGGCGTTGACTTTCAAAAACCTGACGATAGCAGCTGTGATTCTGTCGGACGTTTCGAAAACGTTCCTCGGCATTGGCATTCCGTGGACATCGTTGACGTACAAGAATTGAGCGGTGTAGTTCATTATTTTGATATGATGTTTTGATAGATCTAGGGTTTTATCAAATTTTAATGCTTTACATATCGTTGGCGTATCTTCTATTAAGGCCGACGTGGTTGAGATCATGAAAAAAAAGTTGAAAGTGAAAAATTAACGCTAAAGAAAAACCAGTCGTAAAAAAAAGTTAACATGTTGTCACCAAAGGATGCAAAAAATTGAAACATTTTGAACTGTCAGTAATGAAGATAAAATTAGATTGTATGACTTACCCATTTTTCGATATACATTCCTGAACAATGTTAACAGGTGTCTATCATCTTTGGTGTAAGTGCCCAATCTTTTCCAATAACTTGGAGCGGTCAGGCTATACGGGTTGAATGTATATAAGTGAATTCCAAAATCCAAGTCGTGACATAAATATACTCCATTTAAAAT
>UELV01180717.1:0-20524 GCA_900490015.1 Megastigmus stigmatizans
TGACCATAAATCATCCTAGAATTATTTTGAAACCGTTTACTCGTTGGGAAATAATTCAGATCTGAAAGGGTTGAATATTGAAATATTAAGTTGACAGAATTTTCGCGATAAAATAGGATCGCATTGCGCGATCTGATTAAACCCCTGAATTTTAAGCAAACAATATTGCATTAAGAAATATTGCATTTTATCAAATATTTCTTGGTGCAATATTTCTTTGAGAACCAGTTGAGCCGCCAAAAACGAAGCCAAAAGTCTCTGCTATAAAGATGAAGGTGGTTGCAGTGAGTCAATCGCCTCAAGAGGTATCTGAATTGGTTCAAGTTTTAAAACTAATCAGGGCATTATCGGAATAGTTGAAGACTGATTGGCAAAGAAATGCGCCATAAAAGTCGAAAAGACGACCAGGGTAGGATCAGCCGAAAAATACGACGAGTGATATGGCCGATAAGAGCTTTAAGTGGCTACAAGATCTGAACACTATATGATCCAGGAGGTGCACGCACAGTAATGGAACTAGCTACGACAAAGAGCTAAGGATGGAAAAAGGTATTACTCGTTCATTGTCGGGCACGTTAGTTTGTCATTCGCGATAGCAGAGATCCATAAACATGTGACTGTGGCAGTCATGTCTGAGTTAGACTTTGTCTACTACGTTGGAGTAAATTTTACTCGCTTATGTAAAGCTGTGTTAGATTTCTGCAAGAAGTAGCTGTTTCTTAAAGATAAGAAAGAATATGTAAATCTGTAACAAGCTGGACACAGTTGTCTTTGCTGTAGGTCGTACGGACATCAAGTCGGACTTTATGAAATGAATGAATATCTATTGCCATTTACGAGATATCCTGCGCAAGCTCGAGTCAACCGGAAATATATCTACACTTGATCTGAACAGCGCATATTATCAGATTCCGCTGAAACAGGAATAGAGGCCCATCACTATATTTACAGTACCTGGGATGGCCCTCTTTTATTATGAAAGTTTGCCATTTAGCCTCTGTCAAACAGAAGCGTCTTTTTAGAAACTCAGTAGACGAGGCAGAGCTCACTATCAACGGAGAGAAAAGTGCATTATGAAATTGAGCCAATTATGAAATATGCGGTGGAAAGAATCTTGAAACAGCTGAGAAATACTTGGGCATGCCGTCGTGGTATAGAAATTCTTTGTAACATTACGTTAATATAGTTGAGTCACTCACGCATCTGGCAAAAAAAGATAGGAAATATAAGGGGCTTGATAAGCAACAAGCGACTTTTGAGCAAATAAAAGCGCTTATCGCTACAACCCACGTTTAGATGTGCGATTCGTAGTGCAGACGGATGCCAACGATTCTGGGCTTGGATCAGTGCTTCTTCAAATAATAGACAGAGAAGAGTGAGTGCTCAAGTGTGCGAGCCGGACTCTGTTAAAGACTGAAAGGAATTCCAGGGTAAAAGAAAGAGAATGCCTCGCTGTGATATGGGCCCTCCGTAAATTTAGGCCGTATATTGAAAACTATGAGTTCGAAGTAATTACGGACCATAACAGCCTTCGTTCATTATGCAGTTTGCATAGACCAACAAGCAGACTAGCTCGATGGGTACTTAAGTTGCAAGGCCATATGTATTCAGTCATGCATATAAAAGGCATACTTAATAATGTTCATGACACTTTGTCTGGCATGTATAAAGACGATGCGTCAGGACTCAGAAGTAAATATGTATATGCTATTGCAAGACGGTTAGTCGTGGGAGCAGCGTCTGAGATATGGAGTGGGGGTTATTCCCACTCTAGGGGGGTTGAGACCTTGTTGGGGTAAACAGAGGGGTAGAGCTTAAGTAGTGGGACAAGCCACTGGTAAAGGAGTATTAGAAAGTGTTGTAGGAGATAGGGATAGTATTTGGGGTACTTTCTTTTTAAGTAGATTGTCTTGATAAAATTTCGTTGGTCCTGAGAAGATTTTAAAAAAACTAAGCTTAGGTGTGTGCACAAGGGCTTTAAAAAACTGAAAATAAAGTCTGTGAAAAAAAGGAGTCACGACGAAGCCTCGGGTGCACTGATTAGAAGGGAAGAGACTTATCATATGAATGCGCATTTTAACGATTTTCTTATTTGTATAACCCTAAAAGAAGAGATGTTTGTACATATCTAAATCTCATTACATATGTGAGCATTACCCACATTTTCTTATGAGAGTAATTCTATCCTGAACATCTATTTATATACGAAAGGTATGTAAACTGGAAACAAAATATCAGGATGATCAGTTTAAAGCTAGGTCTGTGGGTTAATATACCGGCGCGAGGTAAAGTAAATTATTCTTAAACCTATGGAACTAAAACGAGACAGAAAGAAATAAAGTATCCGAGAACAAGAGGAACAGATCGAACTACCACCACTATATGCACCTGATGATGAAATCGAGATGCAACCCAAAGATCAGCACTAGCAGTACGAGCTCGAAATACAATTCCAAGACGTAAACATTGAAGTGGCGGATGAGCATTATGAAAACGAATCGCTTAGTATATCCGATGACAACGAATCGGATGAGAATCAACTGATTGGGCGATGGGGACCATACGGTCGCGTTACCCGCACATTGATACACGATTATAGGGAACCTATGGCTGCTGTATTCAGAGTTCATCAAATACATTCCATCCCAGAGCGTTCACCAAATATTCTAGTGAGGAGTGATGAGACTTATTTTAACAAGATGGATGGTGTGATAAGATTTCTCGCTGGTGATCCAATATTTTTAAATCTTACGGGAAGTTGTCCTCGAACGCGAGGTGAACTGCTTCGAGAATTTCATAATCGACCAGTGACTGAAAGGGAAAAAAATATCACCAAATAGTAGACCGTACGCGGATGACATATCATCGATTCAATGAGAGAAGTTCCTTCGATTGCTGTGTAAATGAACGTAAGTAGTATATCGATATTTCTCAGATTTTTTTATTTAAAAAATAATTCAATTTTTTTTTTTTTTGAATGTTATTCGATGAGACGAGAACGGTACAGACACGATTTTGCGTCTGAATTCAGCGACTATTCAGGTTTACGCGTAGAGAATTCGTAACGTTTGACGGGCTCGAGAGTTGCGATGGTTCCATAATTTAGTTGAAGATAAAAAATCGGTTTTGTTCACTGAAAATAATTTAGTCCATTTACTGGAAAGAGTGCACGATAATTTAAATGGTCCTTCGGGGGACTAATTAAATTTATTATTCTTAAACCTTGAAAATCTGTTGTAATTTTATATAAATTGTATTTATTCATCGTTTTTCATTCGGTACATTATAAATTAAGGATTATTTGTATTGATAAAATAAAAAAAAAATTAAAAGGAGCAATTCGAAATAGTTCATTTTTTTATCTATTGTAAGCAGTATCATCGTCATTATTGTCGTCTCAGGCGCACGACGTCGACGTCAATGATTCGAATCTACTCGACACTGATGCATTCAATGCACCGTCGCTGGAAGAGCGAAGCGAAGAGAGTAGTCGAGATTACGCGAGCGATAAACAGCTGTTGCAGGTAGGCGATGCAGTGGCGTCGGTAGCGATGACGCAGATAGCAACATCGATACTGAATGACAGGGTAATGAAGAGGCAAATGAATTTATGGTTTCTCTACCCGGTGAAAGGCTTCTCATTTTAAACGCACAAAATCATTATGTACGGCGATTCCGTATAAATGTCAGGAGACTAGATTTGAAGATATTACGGTCAATACCAGAAACTTTGAATCCGATTTTATGATTGGAAATCGTGATACGCGACATTCATAGCTAATTAATTCTATTAGAAGCAGATAATGAATCCATAGGTATTTCGAAGAGTAGCGAGCATCTCGCTCACGGGCCAGCTAGATTATCGTTAAGACCAATTAAAAATTTCAAATATGATGATTGTAGACGAACATTTCAAAAACCACGTGCGCTAGATTTCATTCATGCCGCTGACGTAAATATATCTGATAGAGGATGCAGGCTCACAGAAATTAACCGCTTTCAAAATTTTTATAATAATTGAGGAAAAACCATAGTGGTTTATGATAAAATGTGATTTGGAGGTGGAAAGCCGCCATTTTTTGATGGTCACGCGCGAGTAAGTGTAGATAGAGTCGATTTCCAAGGTGCTATAAATATTTTATACGATCCTGTCGAACATTATTAGTACACTATTTTAAATTTGACAGGCGCATCGAAAGCGAAACGTGTCCGTTCTTACTGTAATAAAAGGTATTATCGTGGAAATCAGCTCGAGTGCCCGAGTATAAACGAAGTAGACTGCTTCGTTTTACCAGCTTACAAGAGAGAAAACAACAAAATGTTGAAATGCTCGAATTGTCATAGAAGTTTTTTCGGAAAAAACTGTTTTGACAATCACGAGAAAGATGGCACTTATAAAGTAAAAAACAAGAAAATTTGAGATCTTGTGAAAATGTGTGTTGATTGTCAAAAGCGATACCATTTGTATAGAGTCGAGTAATGGTACGGTTTTTAATATTGTAAGCTTTGTTGCGAGAAGCACTAGGTAAGCGATCTTTTTTACATGCGTTTTATACACTAGAACGATAACGGGAATGTAGATAACGTTCCACCACCACAAGCAACAGTAGCACCAGTAGTTAATGATATAGACAGGAAAAAGCAAAATAATAAAAAAATTTTTTATGTTTTTTATGATTTGGAAACTAGGTAAGATATCCAATACAGAAACAATGTTACTTCATTTTTACATGTTACAAATCTATGCGTCGCCCAACAAGTGCGTGACGATTGTTTGAACAATGACGATTTGCATGAAATATTTAGTAGCTGTGGAATTCGGGAACATATTTTCCGAAATAATCGTGTCCAAGAACTCGTGAATTTATTTGTATGCGAAAAATCGATTTTTGATCAAATAATATGAATCGCGCATAATACTGGTGGTTTCGATGGACAGTTCTTATTAAGAGAATTAGTAGAAAATCTTAAACAGGTTACACCTCAAGTCATACTCAACGGAAAAAACATAATTTTATTAGGGATCGTTCGTACAAAATTTATCAATAGCCTCAACTATTCCATATGAAATTGAGTGGTTTACCAAAAACATTCGATTTAAAGAGGGTTATTTTTCACATTTATTTAATATATTTGAAAATGAAAATTACGTAGACTCTTTGCCTGAATTGCGTTATTACGTACCGGATGCCATATCGTCTGTAGAAAGAAATGCTTTTTTTGAACGGTATAACGAAATTAGTACTATGGAAAATTATGTGTTTGATTTGAAGTCTGAAATTGTAGATTAGTGTCGAATAGATGTGGTACGTCGCTCCTGCTTGGCTTTCAAAAAATATTTACATAAGTCGGTAAAATTTGTCAATTCAGTCGTGCAACTACTATAGCAAGCGCATATTATTTACTTTACAGAAAAAATTTTTTACCTCCTGGAACTATATGTATCATAGGTAGCATTCACAAGGTCGTGAATTTAGATTATTCGAGGGATTCTTAATAAACGAATTTTTACCACCCCGTACTACTATTATTAATACGACGCAGTCGCACGAGAAAGAAATAGTTTTAGAATACGATAGCTGTTATAGGCATGGCTGTCTAAAATGTTTCGATAAAAATTGCGACAAGCGTCTTACTTACGGATGATTCGACCATGAGGATTATGAAAATACACTTGCAAAATTACAGAGGATTCGAGAATCCGGATACCAAGTTCGTTGCATGTGGAAGTGCTAGTTTGATAAGATTAAGCTCAAGAATTCCGAAATTGTTTGATACGTGCGCAATCATCCTTTGTTGAACAAAATTCTGCTGAACCCTCATGACGCATTTTATGGTGGGCGCATGGAGAATATTGTTTCTTATTACGAAGTTACCAATGTTAAATTAAGTAGACCGAGACATCTTATATGCGTAAAGGTGACTGCAATCACGAAAGTATCGCTGATCGATAGTTCACTGGTACTTGGGTGGTCAATGAATTGCGTAAAGCCATAGAGTCCGGTTATCGAATAATGGAAATGTACATTATTTGTCAGTACAAAACGTCTCGGTTTGATCGTTATAGTGACGGTCTTTTTACAGATTACATAAACACGTTCTTAAAAATAAAACAAGAAACGAGTGGTCTTATTGGAGCGTAGACTAGACATCTAAAGAGCGGTTTTTAGGCGAGTAACCAGCGAAGTAAAGGTATCGAATTGGAGGATGAAGTTTCAAAAAAACTCGAGGCTACAAGCAGTAGCAAAATTCTGCGTAAACTCTTTTTAGGGTAAGTTTAAACAGCAAGTAATTTAAAATGGACTACGGTTGTAAACACGCATAAAGCTCTTTTAAAACTATTACCCTCCCCAGCAAAAGAGGCGATCTCTGTTTTACCTAATACTAACGTAGTTATAGCTGCGTATACGACAGCCCAAGCCAGGCTAGATTTCTTCAAATACATAGAGAAACTCTATAAAAGAGATAGCGAATCAAGTAGTGACGCATCCAGTGCTTATATAACTACAATAATATGTGCTGCGCCAAAGTTTTGGCACACCTAGTGGTGAAAATGTAGAATTCCGCAAACGAAAAGGAGTAGGAATGTATTTAGGTAAAAAGAGATGGGGGTAAGCCCGGAAAATTGTAAAATCAAATTGAAATTTAATTCTATACGACCGACGACTGCGCATGAAATTGTACCATGCAAAGAATTTAAAACTAGTTGCATTGTCTTGAAGAACAGACGATTATCTCCCGAAATTCGTCTCTTCCGTTTGTTTATAAAAATAGTTATTAAAACATATAAATAAAGAATCTTAATACAGAATATAAAAAATTAGTGGTGGTGGAAAGTAATAAAACTCATTTAATTTTAACACACCACTGGCAACAGCTAATTTCTCCATGTGGTAATAAGCTTACTCGCGGTACACGTATGCGCTGAAATTAGCTGACTCATTTTCCGCGTGGAATAAACTAATCACCGCGGGTACCAAGCTTATTCGCGGCACTCGCGCCTCATGAGATCTCATCAAAGTTTGATCTATTTTGAACAGTGCAAAGCTCTGCTCTGTGCGATCGAGAAGCATACCGTGAGATGTATATGTTGGTGCACATTGAATGTTTTGCACGGCACTATCGACCTCAAATACTCGCACAAACACGTACTGTGTAAATTGGCTAAAAAATTTAGCTGTACCGCCCGCGGGGGTGGAGTAGGCTGGAGGAAGAGGAAACCAATTTTATTTCAAACAGGAGGTCGATTCTTACCCTTTTGATAGCACAAAAATGAGACCTGCGGAGGTTAATCCATATAATCGATGTACGCAGAGTAGTAACAAGAAGGCGCTCGACATTGTGAGTAAATAGACTGTCGGGGATTACGTGCACATCAGTCGTACTAAAAACACCTTTGAGAAAGGTTATGAGAAGAATTTCAGCGAAGAAGTATTTAAGATTAAGCGAATTTCGAGACGTTAAAACTTATCCACATTCATTTTGGGAGATTTAAACGGAGAAGAAGTCAACGAATTTTTCTATAGCCAGAAATTGACTCTCATCGGTAAAAAGCGCATGACAGCTGAAGAAGAATTTAAACTTGAGCGTGTTATTCAGACAAAGGGGCGCGGACCGAATAAAGAAGTGCTCTTCAAGTGGTTAGGTTATCCAGACAAGGATTACAACGACTACTTTTACCTAGTGCTACCTAGCAAAAGCAGTATGCTGTACTACAGCGATAACGAAACCGGTTGTTTTACGACACTTATCTCATTTGTATGATCATGCATTTAAATGAGTCCGAAGTATATTACATCTTCATATTAGGAAATAAGGAAGGTAAAAAATTACTCCCGGATAGCGAAACCGATAATGTGCCACGTGGTGTTTATGAAAACAGTGACCAGCTGGTTAATGAAATAAACAAGCCGAGAGGTATAAACAAGCATCAAATGCTCGAAACGACGGGTTTTCAAAAAAGTTATTGCACATTACGCCAAACTTGTGACTGTGAACAGTTGCAGTATACATGCTATATACCATTCGATGGATCGCGAAATTCTAAAAACCAGGTATCTTTCTCGTTTTTCGATGTGACATGTAGTTTCCGAGTTATTAATTGTTAAAAGTTTGTAAGTAGAGCCTATCAGCGGGTAGCTACAGCGGGCAGCAGCTCGAAAATAGAGCTTTCAACAGAAATCGAGGATTTAATCCCTTCAATTTTCAGGCTTTCGCAATAAATCACCTTTCTCTTTACGTCGATGGCATGCAAATTTAAAATAGACTTCTACATCCGTGCTTCACAAGCAACTCAGACCTATACTATAATTCGTCAGTTTGTCAACAGGGACTCTGAAAGATATTAAATCTTTCCTTTCTCTTTGCAGAAGAAGAAAATATTTAAACAAAAAAACAAATCAAGTTAAAATAAATAAAAATAAAAATTTATTTTAAGATATTTTTGAAAAGACTAAATTCTTGAATTAAGAATTAATATAATAATCAAATGATTATTATATAATATATAAATATAAAATTAAATAGAAAAGGAACAAAAACAAAAAAGGACCGAATTAATGAAAAATTTACCTGCGTACTCGCCGTTTATTTTCCCACAAACAAAATACAGTGGATGCCCGCACTGGCTCGATATACTTTGTCCGAGGAAGGCGAGCAAATGAGCTCCTCTCTTACTCGGCTCGGTGAGAACACCTCGGCTTGCGTCGATGAGAGCCGAGTAGTAGCGAAGTCTCGTCTTCCTATCAAAGAGAACTTGGAGTGAGTCTCTTACCTCTCTCCCGTTCTCGCTGCGGTACCACGTCTAAAACAGAAACAGGAGGAAGGGATTCATGCACAGTGTCTTTCATACATTTTGTTGAGAGTTGTTTGTTTTTCCTAGTTACCCTCTTTTCGAACTTGGGAAAAGAGTATGGACGAGGGAAGGAGGGGTATGAGTGCATTCCTCACCTTCGGCTCTTTTCGTAAGGAATATACAAGTATCGATTTTCAACCAACAGTCAGACTAATTTATTTCATTTATACTATGTCGTATATGTGAAATAATGCATGAGACTGTTATGCTTTATCTTTTTGGTATTTTTATAATTGATTTAAAGTAGAATGAAATTAATATTGATTTAAATAGAAATGATTTAGATTTTAATTAGGCAGGTACTGCCTACTCGTTGCAATACATAGACGCATTTTACACACTTTTTCCGGGAGAGACATACATTTCCTCGAAGAGGGAATCGATATCAATCGGTATAACTACTGAAAAGGCTATTTTCTCACGGAATTTGATACAAAACCAAAGGAGGATGCCTACGGACAAAGGTAATTGTGCCACTCACGTCGAACCTTAGTTAACTGTAGATTAAAAAATAAGATAAATTTTCCAAAATGAATTAGCTGCCCGTTACATAGTCCCCCTGGCTTTTCATTGACTTTGATTTACAATGAAAATCAATAAAATAGTCATGCCAGAAAGGAGCAACTGCAATAGGAAAAAAAAATGTAATGAACACAAAAAAAGAATTCTTTTACTAGAAAATAAGAAGAGGTGTAAAGGGTGGGATTAAATAAAAATGCCAGGCACTTACGTCTGTGGTAGGCCTTCTCATACTTCACCCAGGTTGCGGTGAACTCCCGGCAGAGTTGCCTGGGGAATCTCTCACGGAGGAGTGGATGATCCTCCTCCTTGAGCGGCGTCGCGTCATCGCGTTCTAGAAGCACTGGGGTAGAGCCGTCGCCTTCTTGTCAACCGGACTCTTCTCGGTGGTGGAGGGCCTCTTGTGATGTCGACAGGCTCTCCATCCAACAATTTTCCCACAACCATCTATCTATGCAGATGGTCTGGTCTTCTGGACATGCGCTCCGTTTGAGTGGCTCTCCCAGGAGGATCTGGGACTCCCATCCTGGGAGCCTGGCCTTTCACGCGTTGTCTTTCGGTGAAGCGAGTCATCATTAGCCTACCTCCCCTGTATGGAATCACGATCTTAGCCGGTGTTGTCCTATCCAAAGGCCCCCCTGCCTGGAGCTTAGCCTGCCGGGTATCCCAATCGGCCCACCTATCACTTGTTGGGCGTCATCCATCACCCAGACGCACTTAAAAACTTTTTTCACTTTACGCGTCGCGACGCGTACTGGATGAAGGATCACCCGTGGCAGCGCAGCGAAATCGCACTTTAATTTTTTTGAGCTCATCCTGGATGCTGGGTTTGAGCTAGACTGAGCTCTTTTTCTTAAAACTTTTCGTTTGTCTCTTCCCTTTTTTTTTTTTAGTTTTAAGTAAAGGACAGACGAAAGAATTTATTGTTTTCTAAATTTGGCCGAGTAAAGTGTATGTGAGTATGTACTACGTGCACTTAACTCTGACCTATGCACCCGTGTCGTGTTTTGGTTCTTGACTCTTTTCGTATTTATTGAAATATTTTTTTAAGTCTCTAATATGAAACCGGCCTATTTCTTTTTCAATCGATTTCTCAACTAAAAAATACGATGTGCTACTTATTTTTCGTAGTATCTCGTATGGCCCTTGATATATTGAGAAAAATGTTGCAGTTTCTCGGTTTTCCATGTTGGAGAGCCAATTTGGTTTTAACAAAACTTGCGCGCCTGGGTGAAAATCCGTGAAACGCTGTTTTTTTGTTTCATCATGTTTTTCTTTTCGTTTTTTGCCCTTTTTTGATATTCTTTCGTCACCTAAATACAATTTTTGCTCTAGAGAGATCTGTGATTCGTCGATCAGTGGAGTTGGCAGAAATTTTTGCCATACTCTTGTAGACTTTTCTCCAATGTGTAGTTCAATGGGAGTAAATTCCGTCGTTTCGTGGTGGACTTCGTAGATGATTTCTTGGACTATTTTTCAATAACCCAATAACCCGGTGTGCCTCTCACTCACGAATGAGCGGAAAAATCTTCCTAGTTCGAATAAAAGATCAATTCTATTCCTTCTTCCTTGAGCTTAGTCCTCCATTTTTTCGATATGAATTGAGCGCCATGATCGCAGCAGATGCGTCTTGATCGCCCGTATTTCGCAGCGTAATCTGAGAATAATTTTCTGATGACTATGTCTGTGTTTTTTCGACTTATGGGATATAAGTCGACAAACTTAGAAAATGCATCGACTGTCACGAGTATGTTTTTCATACCTGCTCGTGACGTAGGCAAAGGTCCTAAAAAGTCAATCGAGAGTAAGTCGTGCCGGACATCCGGCACTATGCTGAGTTGCGGCCTGGTTGTAGGCTTATTTCGCTGACACAAATGACAGTATATGAGTACTTGATTGGCTGTATATCTCAGTCTTTTTATAAAGAATTTTTCCGCGATCATTTTACTTACTTTTGCATTATGACAACCAAGTAACGCTTGTCGGTATTGATTTTATACAAAAAATTACCCTGCAGTAAGTACGGTGATTTCGCATCTTCTTTTTCTTTAAGAGCCTGTTTAATCTCAAATGTGGCCTCGTCCCCGTCTTATCGATATTAGAAAATTTTTTTTGAACTCTGGTGTAAAGTGTTGCGCTCTAAAGAGGACAATTTCCACCTCTCCAGGTTTTTGTCTATCGCCTATTCCATAATTTGGATGGCGACTGAGTATATCAGCGATAATATTGGATCGGCCTTGTATTTTTCTTATTTTTCTTTAGCAGCTCGAATAGCGGAATCATCTCTTTAGAGTGATAGTTCGCAAATTTCGAGGAGAAAATTATGCAGCCTAGGAAGCCTTTTAATTGTTTTATGTTTCTTGGCCTTGGAAATTTCTTTATTAAATCAACTTTATAGACTTGCGGACGTAGTTCCTTAGCCGATAAAGTGAATCCCAGAAATTTTGTTTCCTTGCATAGAAACTTACACTTTTTAAAATTTAGTGTGAAGTTCTTTTGTCTGAGTCTTTCAAATATATCATTTAGATGATTTAAATGCTAGTGCTCATTGGTTGAGATGCAGAGCAGATCATCGACAAAATGGATGAGATGATCCCCGCTTCCACGTAGGGCGATATCGAAGCCGCGTATAAACGCTGCACTACTTATTTTCAAGCAGAAAGGAACTACTTGAAATTCATAGATTTTTCCTTCGTGCATGAAAGCAGTGTATTTTTTCGATTTCTCGTCCAGTTTGATTCGCCAGAAACTCATGGTCAAATCGAGGCTCGTGATGACTGCTGCATTTTAATATTGCTGTAATAAATCGTCTATCGTCTGTGGCGATAACTGTATGATTGTATAGATTAAAAAATAAGAAAAATTTTCCAAAATGAATTAGCTGCCTAAACCAAAAGGAAACGGAGATATCTATAAATATTGATGTCTGACTGTATTTGGAACTATACTACTAATCTTATTTTTAACTGAGATTAATTTTAAAACTTTTGCAAAGTTTTCGTTTCTTGCCGTGTTATAAAGCGTGAAGCAACTTAATAAATGATTATGTAAGGTAGTTGATCCGATTAGCTATAGCGTAAGAAAAGGGTCGACTTATTAAGCATTTTATTCAGTAATATTTTGTAAATGAGTGATAAGAAAAATTTCATTAGTTAAAGAAGGGTCTTCTTTAATTAAATTAAAAAAAAAGAATAAAAATGACAGCATATTTATTTTAAAAATTATGTTGGAAAAAAATGCGATGTAGCAATTATCGATAATTAATTTGAGGTTGGGAGCAGTTATCGATAGTCGACAAACCCAATTATGGATAGCTCTGAAAATTATGGTTGTAGGTTAAGGGTTATGTTAGATTTTACTTTTTTGACAAGTTATTTATAGTTTTTTTGACAGAAATTATACTTTTATTAAAATTATATAATTTTATTAATATAAAAAAGAAATAAATATAATAATAAACGTAATTAAGGTAACCATAATTTTTTACAATCTCTCAGGCACAGAAATTACAGGAACATCAATTGAGATCAACAAGTATTAATGATAAATAAAAATTTAAGAATAAAACAAAGTTTAGTTTCTAGCAATGTTATTCAATGGTTTTCTACTTGAAAATAAAGCTTTTATTCTTTTTTCTTCTTCAAGAGGATTCCTCTTTAAAAATGCTTTATACCAGTGATGAGAAGGTCTTTCGTTGGTGCATGGTGTGTCTTTTTCTGTTTTTACCAGAAAATGTTGCACTGAATTTAACAATATTTCCTTTGAAACTGGAAAACCTTGTTTTATCACTTTGAAACACCGCTCTACCAAGGCTTCATCAACTTCACTTAAAACCGTAGGAGGCCCTGGGTGAGTAACAGTAGGAAATTTTCCCTTTACTCGAGAATGCAGTGTAGCATAAGGAACATTGAAAGCCTTGCTTGCGTTAAATATTGATGTCCCAGTATTGTTCACTTCATCTATTGCTTTTTACAAATCTGCTTCAGAGTAACAGTATCTTGAAGATTTTCTCTGAAAAATGAAGGTTAGGTTACGTGACACTTTCAAGCTAACGATAATTGCTGCACATATGCAATTCGACGAGGGGTTATCGGATAACGCAATTAAATTAATTCTTTATAAATAAATTATATCCTACCTTTTTCTCCTTGCCCATGATCACTTCGTGATAATAATTTAGCTTGGTTACAAGTATAAAAAATTAAAAACACGTTAAAACGAAGCTTTGAACTCCACACATGAGCTTAGCCCGTACGTGACGAAAATGGCCGACAGCATCGAGTTAAAGGAGCTATCTTTTATTTTATTTTTTGTCCAATCGTTGCATGAGCTGGAAATTCAAATCATATTATTAAACAATTAACAGATATTTTTTCTTTCAAGAATAATTTTTTTATATACATTTATTATGTCTATAGTAAGATATAATAATATTTGTACGAAACTATCGCTAATCGGGTCGCTATCCATAATCGGGTCGCTATCCATAATCGGGTCAACTACCTTATTTGGCTTAAGTAGCGGTTATCTTGTAAAATTGTGCCCATTTGTCGCAAATATTGGTTCTAAACTTCATTTTCAAGTACCAGAATCTACTTTTAAAAGTTTGAGCAAAATCGCTTTCCCGGAGATCGTGGGTTCCCCTTGTAAGTATATGAAAGTTTGTATACAGTTTCGAATTCAATACGTACGTTAAC
The DNA here is from genome assembly GCA_900490015.1 of Megastigmus stigmatizans. Taxonomy (NCBI): domain Eukaryota; kingdom Metazoa; phylum Arthropoda; class Insecta; order Hymenoptera; family Megastigmidae; genus Megastigmus; species Megastigmus stigmatizans. Next base: position 14,071 of record UELV01180717.1, read on the forward strand.
GATGCTATGAAAAACTGTATCTGGCGTATAGCAATAGCTTATATTTTAAGATAATGTGCAGTCCGAATTTTTATTTAATTTAATTTTGGTAAATATTTTAACTTTCGTTGTGTATCATATTATTAATTTTTATGTCATTGTAATATGTGTTATGTGTATAAATTAAATAGCCTGAAGAGACCGGCAACCCATACTGGCGAAATGTTGCAAGTGGTTTTTGCATATATATGAAGTAGTACTTCTTTTCGGATCTTGATCCTCAAGATCGTGATTTAAATTTATTTTGTTAATATATGGAGGGTGACACTACCCAATTTAAAACTACGTGTGGATTTGAGTTTTTATAAGTTGAAAATGTTAAAACAATTGTCTTTTTTTATACCTCTAAGCTTTTCAATCAAACTGAAGATGTGGAAAATGTGGACAACTCTGTAAAATTCAATAAGAATCCACATTTTTAGTACTCATACTGAAAATATACGTATAAAGCATCCCGGATTAACACACACATACTCACACACACACACATATACACACATTCGCTATTACATAATTCACTAATATTTATGCTGTTTTATGACAGATTATTATATACGAAATAAATAAATCAAGTATAAAGTTAACCTACACACGTTTTTACAAAAACATATATATACGTAAATACACTTTCGGTACAGACAAACCCAAAATCCCTTTATATAAGTAACTCTGACAAAAAAAATTTTCTTTCCCAATGCTTAGGGCAAGTGGAAATACATGACTGAGTAATATTAGTCGAATAATCCAAAGCAAAAAGAAAATTTTATTTTAAGGAACAAAATTTTTAACGAAACATAAATTAAACGAAGCCTCGAACATTGACTAAAAGCCTTTTTCACTGATCGGGCTCCCGACTTTCAATTTTACCTTTCATGAATTTGTATATATACATAACAATTATTCGAAATTTTAATTTGAAGATACTCAGTCAAAATGAATTCGGGTAAAATCGCAAAATTAACACACTTAGGCCTTAATGCAGATCACCCCGTAAGCCGGTAAAAATGTGCCGTTAAGAACCTTCATCTAAGATATGAAGAACAGTTCGAGCATCTGTCTGGAAGGAATACATAATGATTTTTTACATCACGCCAGAGATGCTGTTAACTGCAGAGAAATAAATAACATCAAGAACTAAAAAACGCCTTAAAGGAATATTTTGCGCCGAAGAAACCGTAATGGAATATTACGCTCGGATAATGAAGACAATGGAAGACGCAAAAGTATCACTTACGGACAAAATTTACAATACAACACGTACCTTATATGATCACAATGCTCGAGGGAATAGCATTAGAATCGTTCAAACGAGGGCTGTAGAACGGCTTATTACACGCCAAAAGTGTGCAATAATCAAACACCTTAGACGAAGCTCTCCGCATATCACAACGAATGGAAATGGATATAATCGGAAACCAGGATAAGAATGGATCTTTGTACGTCATAGACGCATCTACCAAGGAAAAGAACGATGACCGTCATGTACAATTCATTGAAAGCCATCGTCCAGGTAGTAGACCCCCGTGGCTCAACCAGTCACCCGAGCCGCACTATAATTTACAAGAACAAGGGATGAATATCACCGAAATAATTTCCGGCCCCAAAACTCGAATAATTTTCGTATCCGAAATCAAAACCTCTACAATTACAGGCAGACCCAGTACTAACAACACAACCAAAAACATAGAGGGAGGTCGCCTACCCCCACCATGTACGCTCAGCAGACACCATACCCTCATGTTCTCACGATGCTACATGATAATCCCTATCCCATGATATCAATCGCGTATCCACAATTCTAAGCATAAGAATTTCCTGTCTATCCCCGACTATCTATGATGCTGCCCCAGAAGCCCGAGGAGCATTTAAATCCCTAGACGGTTTGCCGTACAGACGCAGCCATGAACGAGCAACCCCAACAGCGTCAACCTCAGGTCAAGTTCATTTCGACCGAAGACTTAGTGAGAGATCCAAAGGACAAGAAACCTCACCAATAATATCATTGCGCGCCCCAGAACTCCTAAACTCTACTAATTTCTTAATAGATACACCAGTCTAAATCAACTTAATACGCTTAACCACACTACAATCAAGATCCATTGTCGCTACACATGAAGCAATGACGATCACCGGAATAACCCAAGATTTATTCACAATCCTCGAATCAACGGAAATTACTTTCTTCAACTTCAAGAAATTTTCTTATTTCTGTAAAAGGCATCGTTCCATCATAATGTCTTAATCACTTCATCGAGACCCATCAACTGATTAAGATTTAAAAAAGAAGCCCACTCGAAACTTATTACGAGCTCGGACAAAAACCGTAACATTACCATAAATTCATTTCCCAATGGACCTCAAGACCTGATATCTCTCCCGAAATGATGTTTAATATCCATCAACTCATACGAGGAGGATCCCGAGATACTAATACCACCTCAAAAATTACAACACTACGACATAATCGAAGATTTATAAGACTTCTTTGGATCAGAAAACAGACACGGAACCGATACCGACAGAAGACAGGCTAAAGAAGATTATTGAGAACCTGTGACTAAACCACCTAAACAAAGAAGAAAGAAAGCGCGTAATTGCACTTATTACTGATTCCCAACCCAAGAAATATTGTATCTACCTGGAGATAAACTGTCAGCCACAGACGCATTATTCTTTGTTCAATGGTACTCAACATACTAATAATAAATAACTCTATCCATTACTATTAGGATCATATGCCTAAAGAATAAGCCTTGGCAATAAAAAATCAAGGATCCTACCACCCGCGCCCACAGCATTAACCTTGACGTCTTATGTCCTATAAATGCATTATATCACCCTAAAATACCTAGTGACCAATCTCTCCAACCATCCTTTTCAAACCTACACACATACGAAGACAAAAAAAAGAATGACTAACATGCTTCGTAACCTAAACGCTTTTGCCTAGGAACTCTATTCATTCTATATAATCAATCACGTAAATACTATATTTTTTACGTAAACAAGAAAAAAAATCACCGAAACAAAAGGGAAAGAAGGACAGATACGTAACACGATTAGCATGAAGATCAATCTTATTTCAGCAATAATAATACCACGATTGCATACAATTTTATCGACTTAGCCGGCGATCCAAAAATATGCTAAGAATATGTCAAGTCACTTAAAATACGCGAAGCTACTTTCACCACCACGATCATCATAAACTTAGACCTATTAGCCTTGAACAACTTAGTCATCAAATATCAAATAGGAAAATAACATGCGAATTCCTAGACACACCCCAAGAATGCGATTTCCACCTCAGAAAATTGGAATTCCTACTAGCAAGGGTAATGTCTGTGTTCAAACAAATAAGAGGCATGGTTCCTTGAAATTTATACCCTAGTGCACCAACATTAAAAATAACCAACCTCATATTATTATTCAGGGTTATTGGGCTACATCGGAAAAATAGATATTCTTGGAAAGGAATTTTATGGCCGACATGTGACAGCTATATCAACTCGTGAACTTTTAAAAATTACCTAATGGCGCACCTCGAGATCTATCAACCAATTATCCAAATAATATTCTCCGCTCAATCGGGAAATATACATCACGCCCTACTCCTTAATGACTGGGAGGACCAAATATCTATACACGTAGATAAATACGAACCTCAAGCAGAATTTTTTAAGGAAAACCTATACTCAGTAAACGTGAGTAAACTAATCAATGTCAAAATAACAAGCATGGGACCGAACATCTCGTTCAAAATTACCTTTCAATTGTTTAACCCAACAAATGACGAGCTATTCAGAATACATCCAGTACCGGCATACCACACAGACGGAACAACCTTTTCCGCCATCTCACCTCAAACAGAATATATAGCATATATTTATTTATTTATTTATTTATCCAGAGTAATACATTATATTACATTCAAAGACGCAATGCATACATTACATTACTATAAAGTAACCCTGCAGAGGAAAATTATATTTCCTGTTTGCAGGTCTGGAGAACACCCGATCAATAAAACTACCTTCTACTAGAAACAATAGAGAGGTCCTTAACAACAGCGCAGACTATCTATTGCCAATTTTTACCTCAGCTATACCAAAACAAGATCTTCGAACTGTAAATGTTAACAGGATCATTAAATTTGGAAAACTGCGAAATATCACCAGAAACAAGGAACGCAACTAAATGAATTAAACTTATAGAAAATAATGAATGGCTATTTCCAGCCCCAAAACCAGAGGAATTACCTACCTCTAAGAGCCAATAAGTCTTTAATGAATAGGAATACTAAGACTAGACCATATTTGTAACCTCGCTACTAAAGAAACCATCATCCGCTTCTTTCCGGTGAAACAAAAGATTTGCCATTATTATACCTCCAGCATCACGATAAATTTTACGGAACTTCACAACAAATAAGAAATATCAACGCCACTCTTAGCCTGCTTTGGAAATCTCTTGCTTTACCTCGTAACAATTATCATAGCCATCATAGTGCTCTACCGACTGCCAGGAACCGTAAAACATAGTCCATATAAAATAAAATACACTTTGTTAGATCACACGTTCGAAACGCCCAAACCAAGCTATAAAGCACCCATCGCGTTCATCTTCTATAACGAGACGGAATGAAAAAGAAGTAAAAAGTAACCTATACACCAAGGAAATAGATGACAAAAACCACTTCCCCTTTCAGCATTACCATAACCCGACTCAACTATTTAGACACATACACACACGCACACTTGATCTTTCAAATGTTACGACCTCCGTGAAACTACTGTTGACTTGGAAACAAAAAAAAAAACTCTCCAAACAAAGAAAAAAGTATATCCATAATCAAACTACGTACCAAAATAGTTACACTCGTTTAACCCGTAATATTAGCATTTCATGAAAAGGCTTCTTCCTCTATGCATGCAAAATGGTTAGTAGACACTAGTTTGAAATTAACTAATAACCTCATAATGCTCTCCACACCAAGATGTTCACCGACGAACAGAAAAGCCAAAACCTGACCAGAGCCGAATTCAACCCCGGACTCACCCTCGGCCATAAAAGGGTATCTATACGATCTATGTGTAGATATCTTATAAATACTTGCGTGGGAGCAGATGATAAACGTGCACAGGAATCCCAATCCAATACGACGAACCCATTGCCAAGATATTCTTCTTCGACACACATTAAACACGAAGGAATTATAGTTTTTGGAAAGACGATATTTTATCATTAAGAACACACCCTCCGCAAGATGTAATATATAATATCTACCTGTACAAGGTCTATACGAGACCGAGATATATGCGCCTGTAATTAACTGGGAAGGCTTACTATAATTCATTTTTAAATTTTGCTTGGTAAGTATTCCTCAATCTCGTGTGGACCTTTGCGTATAAACACCTGTATCGACCGTACGAACTGCTTTAGATTAGACCTTTTCTTTACACACCAAATCATCTGATATTTGCGAGCTCATATACGATATTTACGACAGCTCTATCATGAATTGATTTATGATTTAAATTAACTATCCCTCTTGCACACATTTAAAAAAACTACTTGTGTCAATAATCTTATTATCATAAACACTATTCTGCGGGGGTGATTATAAACAAGGGCTATCTGATTACCCATTAATATTAATTAGACTGTAAGACCGATAGAAAAATTTTTGGCAGTTCATAAACACTATTGCACGCAAGATGTATGAACACTTGTATTTACACAAATTCTATTTTTTCGTATTTCTTAATTAATTTTATTTATTTATTTATTTATTTATTTATTTATTTATTTATTAATACCAGAAGAAAAGTATACAACAAATTGCACATAATAACACGTTACAAAAGTAACCCAGCAGAGGAAAATCATTTCCTGTTCGCTGGTCTGGCTCTATATAAACTAAAAGACTTCCAAACTAAAATACTAAAATAACTCATCACTGTTGTATTCAATGCAAAGTGCACTTCGCGTCTTAATTCCTAGTAACATAGTTACTAGGTTAAATCGTGTGTGAAAATTTGCATGTACCATATGTATTGTAGTTCTTCATCTCCAATACCTAATCGACATTGCACTTGCGTTTGTAAACATCTCTATCGATACATTCCTGCTTCTCTTGTATATTTCTTTCTCGAAGTTGTTTAATCTCGCGGGACATGTTAGGCCAGCTGCACATATCACACGATAATGTGGGAACATTTCTCTATGTTGTAAGACGGAATCACATTTACAAGAAGAAGTGAAAACAATATCATCTACTACTATTATATCGTTGAATTTAGGTTGTCTCGATATAGGCTGCATTGAATTGGTGAACATTTGTGTGCCTCTAACTCCTCTATAAAAATATAAAAGTGCTTTGTTATTTCCAAGGTAATTTATATCTCCGTATGAC
>UELV01180718.1:3632-22247 GCA_900490015.1 Megastigmus stigmatizans
TACACACACACACATATATATATATATATGCTGCTCATCGTAACATAAAGAATTATCCAAATAAAATTGGCTACAGCATCGACGAAAAAATTCAAAGTTCTCTAACGAATCGCAATAGAAGTTTCCGAAGGACATTTCAGCGAATGACAGTTGGCCAAGAAAGTCCCAACTTCACCTCCCCTACACGCACACACAGAGAGTGAATTCTCGTCGTAAAAGCAATTTCATCCCCGCGTGCGCGCGTCTTCCCAAATCGACACCCCTCGTATAAACAAAACGGGCCGCAACAGCCGCGAAAATCAACCCACAACTTCCATCCTCTTAACCAAGCAAATGCACCCCCGCCCTACCATAAACTATAAACCAAAAAAGAAAACATCACCGATTAAAAAATTCATTCGTTCAGGTCCAACCTAACCACCCACACCCACAGACGCGCGTGACAGAGAGACGAAAAAGTGTGCAGCAGCCCCTCGGCGGACAGCGCGCAAGGAGCGAGTCACACACACATACACACACACACGCTCGCTTCCTCTATATATATCAATGAAAATTCGACGCCTGCGTAGTGATCCTCCGGCGCGCGAGTGTCGTCGCGGTAACCAAGCAAGCAAAACCGTGCAGCAGCAGCAGCAGCAGCAGCACACAACCGAATCGCTTCTCGGGGTTGGTGGACGATCGCGCCACACGTCTTGCGGAGAGCTCTAGCCGCCGCGCGAGCACACACTCGTCTCTCTGTTGGTCGGGTGTGGTTTAGCGGAGAGACCAAAGACGTGGACGTCCAGACTGGGACGACGAACAAGACGAGTAGGAGATAAGAGAGAGAAAGAGAAGGAAGAGCAGCAGCAGCAGCAACGTTAGCCCCTTCTAAAAATATATACACATATATATATATAGTAATAATGCCGGAGAGCAGGGGCCGAGCGCCGGCGGCGGCGGTGGACTGCTGCAGGCCCTTGAGCAAGCGGCAGCATTGACGGACTGCGGAGGCTGCTGCTGCTCGCGAGGCTGACTACTCCCTGGGCTGCTGCCGCGGGTGCTGCTGGTGCCCGGCCTCCTCCTCCTCCTCCTCCTCGCGCTGCTCGACCTCGACGACAGGCCCGTGCACGGCTGTCTCAGTAAGTTCACTTTTATCCATCCATCACACCTATAAGCACCTGCGCTGCACCCTATATACACACTTTTATTCCGAGGCCAGTATATTTCTTTTTTTTTTTTTTTTTTTTTCAAACTAGTCTATGGAACGTGGAAAATTTTACCAAAGAGAGGTGGGTGTTTACGCGTAAAGAGAGAGAGAGAGACTCGAGTGCCGCGCGACTGGGAGAATCAATTTTTCGGGGTGAAGGAACTCGCGACTTTAAAGGAGATGAGTTATCGCGTGCGGTGCATATATATATATATATATATGTAGAATGTAGCAGTTAGTGAAGTTGCACCCCGATAGAGGCTCGTGGGGAGTGACCGAGCGCACGATTTTCGCAAACAAAGATTGAAGTTCGCTTCGCTATGTTTTGTTTTTAATAAAATATAGTGCAGCGAGAAGTAGAAAAACGTGAAGGACCCCACACAAAAAAAATAGAGAGCAGAGAGAATTATATAAAAACAAACAAACACTCGAGAGCCAAGAGCACTTGGCTATATATATATATATATATACATATATATAAAATACACGTTGCAATAGCTGTCCGAGGAATAAGAAAGTTTGTTTGACTTGTACAACTTGTTTGACTTGTACTTGTACAGAAGCGCGCGAGTCCGCTTATTTTCGTACGCCTGCTTCCGCTGCAAGCTCGTTACAGTCAGGTGTTAACCCCCCCTCCCCCCCGTCTCGCGCGATGACGTCTCTCGCGGCGTGGCCGTATACCGCGATGCAGCCTCGACGATACCTCTGCCAAACCCGATGACGCGAATGACGTCAGCGGTCCGACGACCTGGCCACTTCGCTTCCTTTTTTTAAAGGTCGATGCTTGTTCGCGCTCGATTAGTTTCCCCGAGAAATTTGCTTTTTGTACGGTAGAAACGTTTGCGATGGAAAATATTTGTAGAGGAAACAAAAAAACGAATATGCATAAAGGATCCGTGGTGAAAATGTTGTAAAACGGTGCAACGAAGTTTAAAAACTCGCTACGAGTTCCGCATCCAACTTCACCTGCCTGAAGTTTCAACGTTCATCGTGAGATACAGAGTTTCCACAGCATCGTTTCACCTGTAATATTTCCTCGATCCTCGTCTTAAATTTACGAAATCGAAGTAAACATTTGGGGCTAAACTTCAGCGGCAGGAACATCGGCGAAAAAAACGAAGTGGCGGACCGCCGACTCGGGAAATATCGAACCCCCAAAGGCGATTCCTGGGGAAGTCGTGAATGCGCATGTAACTTCAGCCACGAAGTGAAGTGAAGAGCCCATCGATTTTCCGACTTCGCACGAGGGCTGCCTCTCGCACACACACATAGACACGAGCGACCGCGTACAAAACGAAGCGCTTCTCTCCTGCGCTCTCGCGAGATATATACACACTCGCGGTTTTCGACATCGTCTAGCGCGTCGCACCTTTTCATCTTCGTCCCGCAGCGGCCAATGTCTACGTTTTCATCGCAGGTGATGTTCCACGAATTTTTACACTCTGTAGCCCCTTTATTTATTTCTATCTTGCACATTTTGCAAGGATTGTTCGGAGATGGGTGTTTAATTTTTGGGATGAATTTGGGGGAAATTTATTGCATGTATAGAAGTTTTTGTACGGTTTTTATAAGTAATGCGTAATGAGATTAATGAAAGTGCGAGAGTCGGTTCTAGTTTGCGGTGCGTGACAGTTTAGTCGCGATGCAGGCTATATAATATTTCCAAGCTATCTAGAGATTCAGGGCGTAAACCCATGGAGCGAGTGCTATAAATATACATCGTCGCTAGCAGTTTTTTACTCGTTATGGTTATTAATAAAACCGCCGCGGCAAAGTACTTATTAAATTAATAGAAAATGCGTTTCCTGGAGTACTATAACTGTTATTGATATTAAGTTGGGTTTTTTTTCGAATCCGGTTTGGAAATTAAATTAAGGTATACTTAAGACAGATAACTGAACTGTCAGATTCTTATACTTTGATGATGGTAGAACGAAAGTGTTTTTGCGATATCATCTTGATCCATGTGATATTGCCGTTGAAGAGCGTTTAAAATATTTTTAAAAAAATTTACCAATTGAAATGAAATTAACTAGCTTACGATAAGTGCAGAATTTTGTCAATTATATTACAATTAACTTGATCAATTATTCGAAACTCTTCTATGCGGTTGTACAAGCTATTGTTTTACAGAGAATGGATTATTGTTCATCTACACAATAGAGTTCAGATTAGAATTAAACTTCTTAATAACTCATCGATCCTTCTTTTATGCTTCGATTCTTTGCATTGCAGATATTGTATTATTTTTCAAATATAGGTACTTATTTTTCTTTTGTAACAGTGAATTCTTTTATAACGTATGAATTGTTTAACATTGTATTCCTGAGCTCTTCCACCTATCGATTTTGCTTTCCAATTACATTATTCGATTTTTATATTTTAAATTTATTATTAAATACAGAATGAACGTATGTCTATATAGATTGGAGTATTTTAGAACCTTATGGAGCACTTGACATTTTCAAAATTTCGTGCATCCAATAAAGATTTTCAATAATCGTTTATTTCCAGATTCTATCGCGTAATAATTACAATTGCCCCTGCGCATTTTTAATATTCGCTAAAAATAAAACCGCATAAGGAATAACATGATACAATACGGAAGCATCTTTTCATTATCTTATATGTACATAATTAAATAACGATACAAACATTCGTTTTTTTTAGAGAAAATTAAAAGTACGGTTTTGCATTTCACAAATTTTATTATCAAAAACGTCGACAACAAGCACTAGTTTAACTGTATCTAACGATTTTCCGAAAACTAAACCAGTCTCAAGATTCGGAAAACGAGTCGAAATAAACGTCCAACAAGTGTCGATACGAAAACTCACGAGCCCCCCAAAAAGCAAATATATCGCGAGCTCGCGTGCAGATTCACCCAACGCAACCAGTACAGGGCAAACTCAGCCCGTATATATATATATACAATCCCTCCAGCAGAGCAGAGCGCGATCGAATGACCGAAGTAACACGACTACTCGCTATATAACCCAAGTCCCGCAACTTCACATATATATACAGTCCGCGAAAATCGTGATTTGCCGGATAGCACCGCACAAACAAAATATGGAGCGTTATGACGTAATAGTCGTGCACTAAAGAGAGAGAAACTCGTGCGATTTATCGTGACTGTGGCCATTGGTGTATAAGGGATCGAGTAAAATCACGCCTCGGCTCTCTTTTGCTGCTAAGCGCTCGCGACTTTTCGCTCTCTCTCTCTCTTGCTCTCTACCCTTTCTTTCTTCTCTCTGTCTTGCTATTATCGTCTCTCTTGCGCTCTTTCGAGTGTCTTTGTGCCGGGGAGAGGCTCGCGAGCGATCGCATGCCGGAGACGACGTCCCAGTGCACACGGCGCGGACTAGGCGAACGGCTACGGAATATTTATGTGCACGCAGGCTGAGATTTTTACCTTGGGCACTGGCTAATGGTTTGTTCAAATGTTTCATTGTAAAAACTAATATCTGCAATATTTTATTCTTTGTGAAAAAAACTTTAATACACTTATTATAGCGCATCCAAATTAATGGTTTTTTTTTTGTTTGGAAAAGGTTATTTTTTTAAATATGAAATGCGGATTCCAGTAAAATTATTATTTTAATTTCCCGTGCAGTTTTAATTAATTTAATCATGTCTTTTTAACATATCGATACAGTAGCTTATATTTTAGGTAAAATAAAAATTTAATCTTCGATATATACAATTGACGCAGCCCATTTAGTTTGTTTTACGATAAAGATATATTTATTTAGCGAATGAAGAAACCACGAAAGTTCCATTCAATGGTTTCCTTCATGTCCGTTCCAATGATTTCTCGGGTGCATTCCGCGTGTATATAGAGTCACGCGAACGACGTCTGCTCCATTTGCTTCCTCCTTCAAATCTCGTTTCCTCAACTCATTTTATACTTGTTTATTAACTGCACATATGAATTTATAACAATTGAACGTTTACATTAGCAAAGATAATATTGTTATCATTTTAGGTCTTAATTATAATATCTGCACGTTGATTTTTGTAGCGACTAAATTGACGTAGATTTATAATTATTTAATTTTTACATTTTATCAATTCTTCATATATTTACTCTTGTAAATAAACTCGGCTTACGCGTAATCTACTAGGAATGACTAATTAAGAATACATTAGCATATCCTTTCGAACTTTTATCTGTGCGGTATTTATAAATGAATGCAAGAAGTTGCCTTATTTATTTATATACGCCCGCTGATTCTTTTAGTAGTAGAAGCGGTTATTGGGAAAAGTCGATTTCCGGTTTAGATACATAAACGATCTGTTAATTAAAATGAATTTCGTTTGACCTCAAGATTAACAAATCCATCAAGGAATTAAATTCTAAAAAACGTACATTCAAGCGGCTTATATTTTTGAAAAAGGTTTTTTGAATACGAATGGAAAAAATAACGACAAAATAATAACATTTAACCGATAAGAAATGAGACGGCCATGACGGTACTCTTTCGAAGCTTGCCATTCTTCCTTCATGCAAAGGTTAGTTATTGTCCCCGAAATAGTTTAGGTATATCAGCACAATGCAGGGAAATAAATCAAAGATGATATATATAGCAAGCACCTTTTAGGCTTTACGAATAAAACATTTTCAAGCCTATATCTTAGAAAAAATACAGCAAGAAATATCGTCTCGATTTCGTAAACATAAGAGAAGACGCTAAAGGGTCTAATGAATTGCAGATGCCCTGCCCGACGTTCGAGGACCTCGCCGTTAAATGCATCCAGCCGGGGGAGTCATCAGCCGCGAAGGAGATACGCTCTCGTTCGTCAAGCAGCGGCAGCAGCAGCGGCAGCTACCCGAGGATCCCTTGTACCTCCATCACCAGCACCGACAACTAGCAGCTCCAACACCACCACCACCACCAGCAGTAGCAGCGGCGAGGAGGACGAGGAGGACACGGACGAGGGAAGCGATGGGGCTGGTGCATCGTCGTCCTCTGGATCTCGACCGGGAAGACTGAGAGCCAATAGGGAGCACAAAAAGACGGGCAAAGAAAGCGATGCCATGCAGACTCGGCTGGACTGGAAGCTCGTTGTGCTCTACACACTGCTGGTGCTGCAGGTCCTCATAGTCATGGTATACGTGGCCTCGACACCCCACGTATCCGATCTGAATGCCCCCGCATTGCGCGACACCGTCACCTTCGTCGATCTCGAGATTCCCCAGGTAATCCCAGATATATATCCACTCGATGTGTCTTTTTCATTGTTTTCTTTTTGTCAATTCGGCCGTATTACGCGCATTCTTCGAGTCCAATGAACAAACCGGTATGATTTTTTTTATAATGTATATAAACCGGATATGAGCGAAGGAAAGCTTCTGTAGAAACCAATATAAAGTTAATGTAACGCCAAGAACTTTATGTTCACATTTCTCCGCAAGTAGTTAAGAGGCACTTCTATATAGAGTACCAATATCTCGCGATAGTAGCAGTATTTTTATCTCTTTCCATATATGACTTCGGCTCCCCTTATATATACCTATAGAACTGCAATGCAAGTCAAAATATCACCGCTTCAGGTGAAATTCGACTGAATATATACCCTCGGAAAGTACCGAAAGCCTTTCAAACAAAACGACCAATCCCATATACAAATCTCACCGATTCTTACGATCGATAAGTATATGCATTGTAATTTGCAGGCGTACTACGAGAACAAGAGCGCGGAGCTGCGCACGATAGCAGGTGAGACGAGTCTGCGGGACAGTAAGACCTTCAAGATGTTCCAGGCCTACAATCGTACGCTCTGTTGGCGTTCGGGCGTCAACGATCGGAGGATGCAGCGCGACATAATAGACGCCTCGGGTACAGTGGACCGTTGCTCCTGCGATCCGGGCTGGCACGGCTCGGACTGCGGACAGCCCGAGGTTGTCTGGCGCGCCATCATGGCTTCCAAGCAGAACGTCAAGCTGGCTAGGCGAAAACTCGCCAGACGCATTGTGCACACCTTCTACGTGCACGACCACAACTCGGCGATTGTCGAGGTCACCGTCGAGGAGCTTTATCGGGTAGTCGATCTGTTTGTCGTGTGCGACTTTAGCATCGCCGAGGACAATTTCCGACACAAATTGGGTAAGTTGTACCATGTTTTAAACTTTTTTTTTTAACGAGGTAGTTAAATTATCTTGTCTTGATAGATATTAATGAGTGTTTCTATTCTGCAAAGGCTTGCATATCTAATGCTTTGCGACGTTAAAGTAGAGAGAGATATGTTTTGAAAGCTCTGGGTTTTAAACGTTCTATTATATCACAAAATCTTTATGCGCGTCCATGTTGTATAGAAACTTTACGGTATAGGTATACTAGAAACTTGAAGCGTGTCTTTTAAATTTTGAAAAGTATCGAATATCTTTCCTATAGCATTGGACATTGGTTTGAAAATGTTTCAGTAGAGATTTAGTCCTTTAATCGAATTTTCGTTTGTCCTTGTGTTGAAACAGCAAAGGGCTTCCTCGCCAAGCAGCAGGACAAGATACTGTACGTCAACGTAGCTTCAAAAGCCAAAAAGCCAGCGAGAGTGATTTCAAAATACGTCTGGGAGCGGGTGAAGAAGGTCGTGAAGAACATCAGGGACGACGACATTTACGTGACCACGGACGCCGAGCAGATACTCAACGCCAAAGCCCTCATGTTCCTAAAGATGTACGACGGATGGCCCCAGCCCATCGGCTTCAGGCTCAGATGGTCCGTCTTCGGCTTCTTCTGGCAGCATCCACTCAAGACAACGATAACAATAGGGGCCTGCACGGTGGGCCTGATGCGCGAGGCCCACAGATTCAACTCCCTGGTCCTCGAGAAGGAGCTTAGTAACGAGGTCCAGGCCGAGAGGGAGACCCTGGGCCTCGTGATAGGCGATCTCAACCACTACGGCGGCTGGTACTGCCAGTTCTGCCAGGGTCCGGCCAACATTATAGTCGCCCTGCGCGCCAAGAACAGGACCAAGGAGGTGACGCTCGCGCGGAACGTCGTCGATGTGCCCTTCATCGAGGACCTCATCGGCACCGGCATGTGGTTCGACGAGAAAACGAGCTTGCTCAGAGCTTACAAGTCCCGGGAGTCGTATTACGCGCCCGAGACCGTGATGAACAAGACGTGGAAGTACGACTGGCTCGTCGACAACTTTTACGCCAAGCTCGATTATTACTGACGAAACTCTGAACACTCTTATATGCTTGACCGAAAAAATCACGATGCGCCCCGACTGTGATATTAACTTGTACTCGAACGCTCAGTGTACACTACATACATTATATATGATATATCGAATTTATACACCAAACTTGAGGATATGTTGACCCCTTTTTTTTTTAACGAACCTGTTATTATTTATAAGTTTAATGTAAGATAATAAACGAGGTAGCGCAATTCTTTTTCAAATCATTCTGATTATCTGCTGCGAGTTATTTTATCGATTTCGATTTCGATTTGACTATGGCTATTCCTCACTGAGAAGACTGTATTATTGTTTTGTATTTACAAGAGGTTTAATTTAATAAAAGTTGAAAATGATGCTTCAATTTGTTATTACTCCATAAAAATGCACGTTTTCTTTTTTATACTTACCAATTGTGCTTGAAGAGGGCCAGAGTGGTAGCTATATAGGGAATCATGAAGTATATGGAAAACTGGTGAGCCCTCCACATATCACCCATCAATTCCACTATGTTGAAGGTGAGGATACTCGATGCGATTATCAAACTCTGACCAACTTCTAATCCATTGACTCCAGCTAATATATTTATGGCATTTGTACAGAACACCGCTAACATTCCCATATATACATAATATAGTATCCATAGATCAATAGAGAAGCCCATGACTGGCCTCAAGGGCTTGGGAACTATTATCAGTGTAGAGTTAAAATTTACATAGTATACCATTAGCAAGGGTAAACTAGCAATTGTTGGTAGCAATAGCTTATGTCTCCATCGTAAATCCAAAACATCATCCGCAAATCCCAAGAGTAGCATGCAACATATGGATAGCAGAGCTGCTAATAGTTCAACAAACTGCAATAAATAATATATGTTTTTATTTCCAATATTATTATTTTAATGTTAGCTTTAACATTAATAGATTACTGAATATATTGAAAATAAGAAACTGAGATGATGCAATTTTGAGTACTATTTTCAATAAAATCTAAAATATAGTTCAAACTGTATTTCCTTTTATATAGTATTCAACAGTGTATAAAATTAAGGAGAATTAATAAGTGCTTAAAACTTTTGTTTGATTTAATAAGTGCTTAAAACTTTTGTTTGATTTAATAATTAAAAAGGAAAATTCAAGATATAATATTATAGACAACTTTGATTTGATGAGAAGCATTAATATCAAATTTACAAGTTCAATCTTAAATGATAAAAATAATAGATAAGAATAAATACGTAATTATTTAAATAATTCAAACAACAGTTGAAACTTACCTTATTATGTGGAAAGTCTTGATTTTTAAAAATATAGTCACTGAATGGTATAGGAATGAACAGAAACATTGTAATTAAAAAAGTACATCCGGAAATGACACCCAATGCTTCTGGACTAAAAAAATATAAATAATACTCTATAAAGCAATTTCAAATTTGTTTCAAGTACAGAGATATAGTTAACAAAACACATTGCTTATCTATTGAATAATGTCACATTATACTTACATTTTTATGCGACTTTTTTTGTTCATGTCTATGCCGCCTAGGTTAGCTTTTAAAAATGTATCTTTCAAGCTTGGAATTAACCGCACCGTCAAAAAATATGTACAAATAGACATTGCCACATTGATAAATATCGGAAGTGTTCGAATTTCCGATTGATCCATGTTTAATATTTACAAAAAGATACTTATAGTATCAACAAAATTACAAATGAAAAATACCGAACCGCTAACGAATACGTGTAACTAAAAGACATATATGACTGTAGATATATATATATACAAAAATCCAAACAGCAGGTCAGCTGTCAGCCAGCAACAATAGAAAACTTGTTTTATGACGTAAATTTCAAGCAATTTTTGACACACTGATTTGGCGGGATTATTTAAATAACTTTTTTTTAGTATAAAGTACGATGAATTATTACTCTATGTAGCTCTAAAGAATGAATAATAGTCTTTATATGGAAGAGCAAATAAAAAGTAGATAGAAATATTTGCTTTTAAAACATACGATTATACTGCACAATATCTTAAACCAAAATATTACTATGCTATACTAAAATATTAATATACAAAATAGTCAGTTTATCAATTATATTTTAAATTTTATAAAATTGAATTAAACTAATCTAGGTACAGCTTTTTTTTGCGAGATAGGGCAAATATTAGATCTAGGTAGAAGTTTGGTAGAACGAATTCGCACTGCCTACAGTGCTTACTGACACCCTCAAGAACGCAAAAAAAACAAGAGAAACAAAAGTACTATAAGCTGCCCGATAGGTTGGCAACAATTGGGCGTTGACATATCTCGCGAACAGGCCCGGTATGGCTATCAGGCCGTGGTGAAAAAGTATGCAATTTTGAGCGTCGCTGCCGCTGAAGCCCCTGAAGGTGCTTCCTCGGGTACATTTGTTTATGTGCACATGTCTTGCGGGACGGGAAATAGTTCTTCCTTGATTATGTGATACGTGTACTGTGCAAAAGGACGAATATGGCCATTAATCTGACGAAAAATAAGGATGCCTTGGTGGCCGCCTGGCAGAGCGTGGTCGACGACAAGTCACCCACGAATTGGCAAGTGGACCTTTTTTTTGCACGCTAGAACAACCTTTCCTTTGCTATCCTTTTTCAATACACATTTTTACTGGTTCTTGGTCGAAGCCGATAATTCCAACGACATTATTGAATATTTCAGTTGGGTTTCGAAATATAATAAGGGTTTCTATTCATATTTCGAGAACCTACTTATATTAGGGTACCAGCTTATACTATATACTTTTGTATATTGGGAAGTGAGTTATCATTAGATACGGAGAACATGACGAATATACTTATTAAAGCCGTTTGTTCTCGTTCTTAATAATTGCCACTTCACAGCATTTGTGCATGTAATGAATACTTAAAACTAGGATACTTTCCATGAGTATCTTGAAATAACACCAAATTTTATTTCTGTTTCAGACTTGATATTCAGTAAAAATATTTTTGCTATTACATTTTTTAAAGATAGTTATCATTTATTTTCTCACTTGATAAGGGTTTTTTTTTTTTTTTTGACTTAATTTTAAAAAATACACCTGCAAAATTATTAATTTAATTAAAAGTAATTATATATGGGGTCAACATTCTTGTAGTTGTAGTTGCATCTTTTTGAGCATATAAAAATCTATGAAACACATGATTATGAAATTTTTTTTTGTTTTATAAAATAAAAATATTAAAATATCAATTTTTATTTTATAGGGCTGTTTATGGTTACGAGGGCCAAACAAACAATCTAAAGCTTGTTACTACTGGAAAAGGAGGATTGGAAGAGATGATTGAAGAGTTGAATAGTGGAATGATTATGTATGCTTTTTGCCGTGTTATCGATAGTAAAACTACTTTGCCAAAATGTTTGCTTATAAATTGGGTAATTATTCAGATACCATTTATATGACACCAAACTTTTAAACTTTATTATTGGTTTTTATAGTTTCTATTAAAAGTTTTTATTTATTTCTTGTTTAAAAAGAAAATTGTGTTCAATTGATATCATTTAAATTTAGTAGCTTAAATAATTCAATATCAATTACTTTTTAGCAAGGAGAAGGTGCACCAATTGTAAGAAAGGGTACTTGTGCAAATCATATCAGAGATATAGAAAGACTTTTAAAAGGTGCACATATAACTGTAAATGCACGGTGTGAAGATGATGTTGAAGTTGATTTGATAATGGATAAATTATCACGTGCTACAGCTTCATCATATAAATTTAATGAACCTCGTGGTGAGAATGGAGGCCATGCTGGACCTGTAGGGACTACATATCGCAGGTTATTTGAACTTTTGGGAAATCAAAATTTTTACTTAAATATTTGTTTTATTGTTCTGAAGTAAACTTTGATTTTCTAGAGTGATACCAGCTCAAGAGATTAATGCAAGTGAACGTGATCAATTTTGGCAAAGAGAAGAAATAGAAGAAAAACAACGTTTAGAGCAAGAACGTATCCGTCAAGAACAAAGTCGACGGAAACTTGAAGAAGAAGTTAGAAAACGTGAGGAAATAGAAAGCCAACAGAGAGATCAAAAGGTAATTGATATGATATTATGTATTTATAAATGGGAAAATTTCCCTCAAGTACAAAAATATATATTGCCCATGCACTAGACCTATGTACTAGACTACAAAATTATTCTCATAAAATAATTATTTATTTTTAATAATTTAAGCATGGTTGAAAGTACTTATTAGACATTGCTACAGATCTATTTTTTGTATGAATTTTAGGTCATAGCTAAGGAAAATATAGTTGCAAAACAAAGACAAGCAGAACAGAGAGCAGAAGAGATCAAGAATTTAAGAAATCAAAATCTTGCTGTAAATGATAGAAATAGTGATTCTGATGATGAACCAAAATCTAGAAGTGATGAATTGCGCAGACAAAGAAGCAAAGAAGCTCAACAATTAATTGCCCAGCGAACAATTAATGCAAGAGCAATTTTTGAACAAAATAGTAGTGCTGGACAAACCAGAACTCCATTAATTCAGCATCATAAAGGAAATCATGTTGAAGCAGCAAAAAAGGCATTCGAACAAAATCAGCAAGAACAAATTAAATTAAAAGAAACCGCGAAAACTGAGTAAGTATAACTACAAAATACTTTTCCTATTAAATAAGTCTAATAGAAATAATTTTATGATGATTTACATTTTTTTCTATAATAAAGATTTAAGAATATTCTATAATAATAAAATATAAAATAAATATATACCTTCTTTCAGGATTAAATCAAACATTGATATTAAATGTGAAAAAGTGCAATCTGTACCACAACCAGAATTCCAACCACAGCCACAACCTCAACCACAACTGCAGCTGCAACCGCAATCACAGCCACTACCACAACCACAGACACACCCACAATTACAATCCCCACCAAAATTACAATCACAACCAATAACTCAATTGCAAAATGATGTACAAATAAAACATGAAGAGCCATCACAAACAAAAGAAAATTTCATTGTTGAAAATAACACTATACAATATGAAGAGAAAGCCAATGAACAAATGCAGCAAGTACCAGAAACTCAACAAATACCTATAGAAAGTATTGATGAAACTGAAAATGAATTGTATGGTCAATTAGAAACTGGACAATACTTATATCTTGATCCTAACAATCAAGGCATGAAAGCAAGAGCTCTTTATGATTATCAAGCAGCTGATGATACTGAAATTACATTTGATCCTGGAGATATCATCACACACATTGATGCCATTGATGAAGGATGGTGGCAAGGGTTAGCTCCTGATGGCACTTATGGACTTTTCCCAGCTAATCATGTTGAAGTTATTGATTATGGTCCAACATGATGCAAAAAGCCTATAGATATCTTGTTTTATGAACCATTCATTTCCTGGTGATGAAATAGTTCTGGAATTTTTTTTAAATTTTTTAAACAAGAAATGTTAATTTCTTTAGAAATTTCGTTAAACGAAAAATAACTAGTAACGAGGTTTTTAATGATTTTCATGAAACCGAATTTAGTAAAAGTAAATTTTTAATATAGGAGAGCTCATAGCTAACTTGTAAAACGTCGATATCTTTAAGGCGTAAACGTATGGAGCATAACATTTTCTATTGTACTGTCTTGAAAGCATTTGTGTCATTTTTTGACATAATTGAAGTGTTCTCGTAATAAATAAAAAGTTTTTATAAATTCTTATTTAAAAAAACTTTTTGCGTTCGGTTAACATCAATGCATATGCAATTATTACAACTTTTTTAATGAAATACAAAAAACGCACAATAATTCAGTTTTTATTACTCGCAAAATCTATACCTGAAAATAGCACTTACTTGCCATAAAATTGAAGACTACGTTTATCAAGCTAGATATATTCTCTCCTTTTAAATAATTATTATGTATGTGCTTTTAGCTGCTCTTTAGAACCTAAAACAAGATGAGATCGTTTTTTATAAATGCACCAAAAGATTAATAAATTATTTACAAACTTTTCTACTTGACTTACTGAAGCATTGAGAATATTAATGCAAACATTTATCAAAAATTTACGCAAAAAATTTCTACGCATTTTTAAAAAAGGTATAGGATAAAATTCATACATATGTATGTTATCAATTATCAATATTCATAAAGATAGCTTTCATCGTTTCAATTACAATTTCAGAAAAATTTTTTCACCAGATTCTATAAATTGTTGCAAAATGTTTTTCTTTAGAATTACATTATGCAGCTCCTGGGTAGACTTGCTTAATTACTGTTGAACTCCTAGATCAAGTTTAAATTTATTAGCAGGTAGTTTCATATTTTATCAAACGAAGTTAATGCTATAATTAAAAATCAAGAGTATTGAATACACTCGATATCTAAAATTAAGAACCAAAGTATTCTGTATTTTACATGACTGAATTGTACTTAATTACAAGAAGTAATGTTACACTTTACAACAGTACCCAGCGGACAAAAGTATTTTTTAGTGGATCGATTTTGAATGGCTTATTTTTGTTGATTTGAGAAATTAATTATTTAGGATATCTGCTGATATGTAGTTTAAGTTTTTCGCTCATAGATATTTACTTACTTTATGCTGAACATAATAGAGTACATTTTTTATAATTTTTTTTACTGACAATGGTGCAATAACTTAATTTGTACTCACAATTCAAGTCCTAATCATTTGTATATACTTTACATTTTATTGCAGAACTTGGATTGTTAATAGCTACTCAACTTGTTTTTTTTTTTTCATTTATACTGAAATTTTCAAATTATTATAACTGAGTGAATATTTACTTATATTTGTTCTTAGATTATAAAAAAATAAATGATTAAAAAAAATACTTTAAAAAAATTTTTAATTATTAAATTTGACTTATATCAATTTAATGTGGAAGTATCATTGGAGATCAATTTGATGTAAAAATATCATTAGTGATTAGTTACTTTTAAAAATTTATATTTTAAAGTGGTATATAACTGTTAATTGATTTAAAAAAAATTTAATAAATAAAATAATTCGATTGGAGAATTAATAATTTAAATAAAACATGATTGTGAAAATTCTTCTGCCATTTATTTAAAATAAATATGTATATAATAATTGGAAATAAATTTCATCTCATGTAAAACTTAAATATTAAATGAAGAATTACTCTAACATAGCAAATAAAATTTGATTTGCCTTCATCTTGCAATATAATTCATCTGTGAATGAATAAATGATGCATATGACATCTTCCTTGTAATGAAACATTGTATAATTAATCATGTTTATGTGTAAGGATTTTTAGAAAATAAAATATACTGCCACTATTGAAAGTGTATTTACAATACTATTCTTTACAAATGGAAAAAAATCTTAAAATCACATATACTTAAATAAAATTATTTCCCAAAAATACATAAAAATTATTTTTGGTAATATAAATTAAAATAGTTCTTATCCTATTTAATATTCAATTCATTAAATAAGTTATTTAAATAGGAAAGGTTTGGTTTCAATTTTATTAAAGAAACGGTAAAATATTGAGAATTACAAAAAAATGAGAACATTCAAATACTCATTTTATCGATTTTTTCCAATTATTTAATTTTTTGATACTAATGCTATTCCTTTCCAGCATTTTCTTAGAAGATTTAATTACAATTATTATTATCCATTATGGTCATTAATGAACGAGTTAACTCGTTTTTTGTATTTTGTGAAAAAATGGACTTTGTACAATTTGCTTGTTTGATCAATCGATGATTTCTTGTTGGCATAATTCTATTTAAATGGATCTCTTTACAATGAATCATATATTGGTTATTTTCTTCATAAATTGGGGAAACTTTCGTGGAAGCATCAAGAGTACATTCCATTACTTTAAAATAAATTCATCACTTGAACCATGTTGCAGTCAAAACATTTTCATAAGATGAGTAACACAAAATAGAACTATAACGTTCCGACTAAGATGTTTCTTATTTTCTTCATGAATTATAAAAAAAGTACAGTACACCGTAAGTAAGCTTCAAGTCACAATAGTTCCTCTTCCTTTTATTTTAACATCACTCGAACAATTATGCAAAAATTTCATGTACACTAAAAAACTATATAATTCTAGACATCTTCGCACTGTCCTTATTTCTAATTATACATCTTTGTGTATAATATTTTTACCACTTTCACTTCTTGCATTTAAAATAGATATATTTTATAATCCACTACGAAAATAAAGTTATTCCAGCAACTAAAAAGTTCGTGCACACTGGATTGAGTCATTACTACAAAATGTTAAAAATTTAACAAAAACTTAGATACACTAAATGATCCACTTCGAAGTAATAGATAGAGTAGTCCAGAATTACTATTCCCCAATAAATCAAGAAAGAGAAACGTAATCTACAACGACAACAAGTGTCATTATTTAAGAGTTCACTTAGTTTCTTGTAATATTGTACACCATCGAGATTGACCTTAAAGATTTCCTCCACCGGCGTCGCCACCCCCACCATTACCAGCATGACTGAGGAAGGCGAGATGACCCTTTGGACATTTGTTCGCATAATGGCCTTTACGACTACATTTATAACACGTAACTTCTTCAAGAGGTTTCTGAGGTCCACGGGGTCCATCACCTCGAGGTCCATTATGTATATTCATTCTGTGATGAGTATCGCTACCTCGATGATATTCGCGATCCATCTCTTGGCGCACCTGTTGCTCTCGCATATCTGGTGGCATTTTGTTGCAGTAAATTGCCTTGTGTCCACTTTCGCCACAAAAGTGACATGTGATCATCACTTTCTTTCCCTCTTTGGGTTGCATATCCTGAATGGCTGGAAGTTCGAATCTTGGGCTGTAAAAAATAATATTTCATTAGATTATCTCAGATGTACTAAATATCATTTAGTTTAATGAAATAATTCTTACATAATTATTGATATACTAACAGATATTAAACGAAAAAATTAAAAGTAAATAGTGTGAAGTTAAATATGATTTGTGGTTTTATTTAGATGTTTATATAAAACAGATGATATTGAAAATTGCATGAAAGAAATAAGTTAAAGCTTAAAATCAATGAACAAATCTCAGCTTTATAAAAATGATATATAAATTTAAAATGCACAATTTAACATTTTAAATCATTTGCATAGGTACAATAATTTGAATTAAAATAAAACTTACTGCATGAATTTACAGGATGATCCATCAGGACAGAATCCAGCTAAATAAGCCATACATAAGACACGCCTAACATGTCTATGTCGACACAATGGTCCATGTCTACAAAAACCTCTATCATACCAAGGACAATCCCGTACTTTCGTTTCTGGATCAATGTGTAAAAATGGACATTCTTTGTTGTGACAAGCATCTACAATAAAATAAGTAATTCATTAATAATCTAATTTGAATACAATTCTGAACTATTGTTTATAGGTTTTGTTGCAGTATCTTAAATATATTATTAAAATGAAACTTACTGAATCTTGAATAAAAATAACATTCTGGCATTTTAGTCATGTCATATTCGTGCAAGAATTCACACTGATCTCCTTTCTTGCAAAGTCCTCGTAGCCAATGTTTACAAACAATTGTTCTATCACCACGAACATGTCTAAATGGACATGCTGCACCTTTGGAACATGTTCCTTTGGGATAAAATTGACAAACTGCTGCAACAGATTCTGTAAAAAAATTAATGAAATTATGAACATAAACTATTGATGTTTCAACAAATAAAATTAAATAAATATTTTAAATTTTTATGTAGATGTAAATTATAATAACAACTTTAAAGTGATATTCACATATCATTTTCTATATTATTCGATAAAATATAGGCCAAACTAATAAAAAAATCAAAATATTATACGTAAATCAGACTTTTTAATTAATGTATTGACAAAAATCGTTAGTAATATCAGAAGTATAACCTAAAAAATGTTCAAAAATCAAAATTTACTCACTGTCCATTCCAGTAAACGGTAGAGGTAGAGCTCCATATTGTTCGTCTAATGCAATTTCTATGTCAAATCGCATATGATCCACATTTGCTACTATGCACTCCATTATTTATAATTACTAATTAATTAAATTCTAGAAAAAAAATGTTAACTACAATGGGTACATAACCTAGAACGACGCCATTGTGCCGACAGCAATGCTGCCTACATGAGTGACCAAAACAACATTGTAAAATGCGAATGAGCCGTCCGTACTTAGGTATATATA
>UELV01180719.1:3301-14518 GCA_900490015.1 Megastigmus stigmatizans
ATATATATATATTTTTTTTGGACGTCACAATGAGGGAAAGAGCATAAAAGTTTAAATGTCGAGTTTATTGCGTGGTTATTTTCAGCGGCCCACTGCGTGCAAAGTGCAAAGTATAAACATTTTTTTATCACTCGTTTCGTTTTTGTTCCGGATCGTTCATCAGCATTATTACGGGATGCGTTTCAACGAGCTCTCAGCGGTCTGTTTAAAGGTGGCGGCGGTGGCTGATTTTATTTTAGCCGCGAACAAATTGATTATAATAATAAAATGTTGGCGTAAAATAGCTCGGCACTGTAAATCAGAGTTGAAAGAGGGACGCGGCAAGCGTGTACATGGCTGGAAAACAAGGTTATACCCGTGTTTTTGGTCGATTTTCATTTACATTTTAACCATGGTGCGCGAGCGCAAATCCACTTCGCTCTCCAAAAAAGGAATACTGCACTTGGCTTTCGCTAATTATTCAAAACATTCGTTTACCCTTCTTCGGATTGAAACAAAAGTTGCGTTGATGTAAAAAGGCCAAGTGATATTCAAAATTATGTAAATCACTGCTTTGGTTAAAATTTTAAATTTTTTGTCTGTATAATGTCATGCATGTATGCAGTAAATACATAAAGGGGATATATATGCTAAATTCAAGAGTGAAAAAACAATGAATTAAACGATAAATATTTTTTTAATATTCGCGGTTGAGCATCGGCTGGGAAATTGGCTGAAAAAAAGGGCGGTTTATTACCTATTATTTTTCATTCAATTTTCTTTGTGTATTTACCCTGCACTGAGTTATAATCATGCAACCAATTTTGTTGCTAACGTAGATAACAAGTTTTAATTCAACTTTTCTTTTCAAAATGTTTTCTAGTATGTTTTAGTATGTATTCTCAGGATGTTATTAAGGTATACGCTAGCGTCGATTCATATTCAGTATTATGCAAATATTACCAAAATAGCTCGTCTGTCTTTGTAACCCGGTCCTATTAAAATGAGCCACGGGTGATTTGTTTCATAATTTAGTACCTGGAAACCACTCCCAAAGTTGGCTCACTTTTTAAACTCTTTATGCCGAGAAGCTATTCTAAAAATCATGAAAATGGCCCTAAACTTTTCCAGCAGCTGTAAAATATGTTCTAAAAATAGCCGTTAAAAAAACACTCGCGTGTAAACATTAAAACAAAAAAACAAATTGTCCTTAATTAGCTTTCCAACTTTCGCCATTCACACAGTAACTTCGGTGATGAAAATTCACCGAGAAAAATCAAAGTTCCAGAAGGCACAATTTGAAAAAGAAAAGCTCTATATAACCTCCTTTAAAAATGAACTCGCTTCAAGAAACACTCCGTTACCTTCATTGCACCATTTAAAAAAAAAAGGAAGAAGAGAAAACATAAAATCTTGGGTAATTTCTTCGAGCTGAGGGAGAGAAGTAGAAAAATCCAGTGGCTGCCTCTCGCGCACTAAGTAGGCAATTACGAATTAATCGATAAAGGCTCACACACACACACACACACACACACACACACTGGCTTTGGGTTCCCAGCAACAAGTACCTATATATATACATATAATATAGTGAGTGTCGGGCCTAGCGCGCGGGTTCATCGCCGAAAAATGGCAGCACTTAACTCTATACGCCCAGTTTCTCCCTAATTAAACCTCACCCCCTTACTCTCTCAATCTCTCTTCCCATATACACACACGCGTGGTGCAGAGAGGCCAAGTGCCGCGTCGTTGCACACTATCAGCTGCAGCAGTGATAACGGCCTCTTGGAACCTGTATATATACATATAAATATAATGATGCTGAAGCTGCGAGATATTTTTGAGGTTGTATAATGCACTACCTGAAAAAATTGACTGCGCTCATCCAGCCCATGTGAAAGCCTTTAACCCGGTTTATATACGTACTATATACAGCTATACGCGCGCTATAATACCCGGAATATCATTTTTTTATGCTATACTTCGAAGAACGAGCTAATATTGATTATGCATTAAATAATACTTTTTTCGACGCAGTCAAAAATCTATTTACTTGATTTATAGGCAATTCATTTCGAGAATCAATTATTTCTTAAGTTACATTTTGCATCTCTTGAAATTAACTTGATGAATCTTTGAATGAAGTAAACACTTTTTTACAATTTAGTGAAAAATTCCTTCTCGAAAACCAGCAGTCATTCAGTTTAATTATGTCTTTAGTTGTGCATTGTACCAAAGTCAATTTTTCATAGAAATATATATTGTATATTAGTTCCGAGCTTTGTCATCATAAATCGAATCGATCAATCCAACACAATCGTATGATTTTAAACTTCGTCGGGCAGCAAGGAGAAAGCGAGGATGAATAGGTGTAGGTATTTGATTGAAAATCCCTACAGTAGCAAGATTCACTCGGTCTCTCACAATATCCGTTTTCCCTTTTGTACGCGTTCTGCCTCCGTTCTCGCGCCACCTTCTCAGCTCCTGCGTCCTTGACTCGCTAATATCTACAATCTCGGGATTCGCGCGATCATCTTCCCTTTTCCTCCCCTCGAGCGTTTAATCTCTGCAGCTGCGTGTCGATGGATGGCTTTAACCTACACCCGACTTCCTCTTCCCTTTTGTCCGCCCTTTTCTCGTAGAGTCTATACGCCGCAGCCATCCAAAGCCTCCCCTCCATCCCCCGAAAGACTCGCCCTCGCAGATTATTAGGCATTTAAGAAATCGAAAAGCAACAAATATATATCATTTGTCCGCCGTATAGCTTTCGTATATATATTGGTATGTATTATAATATGAGAAATCGGGGAATCGCACGAATGATTGGCGGAGGTTGATACAGCGCGCGAGGGGATACGGTGACATAGGGGGGCCATTTATGTGCTGCTCTGAAAATTTAGAGAGGGAATGAGGTTCGCCCGGATAAACTAGGTCAATTGAGGGCTGCTGCCAGCGAGAAACCATACCACATCAGCTCTTCCTCCTCCTCTTCTTCTTCTTCTTGTTTTCCTTCTTCCTTTTTTTTTGCTGTGATTGATGAGGGATAAACTCTTTTTTTGGGCGGTCGAGTTTCTCTTTTGGGGGAGAGCGCAGTGAAAGTTTTCGTTTGTCGCGCGGGGCTTATTAGATCGAACACATTTTCCTGCGTGTCTGTCGCCCTGTGCGTGCTACTGTATATATGTATATATAGGTCAAGGACGATGGCTCTTTTTCTCTCTCTCTCTCTCTCGTGGTTAACTCGAAATCTGACTCACGCGCGCGAGAGCGAGTGTATCTATGTTCTTTTTTTTTTGAGAGAGAGAGAGAATTTCGCAATCTTTCCCGTTTTTGTTATGGAAATCGAGGGTGCGAGCGAAGCTCTTTTTTTCTCTCTCTTCTCGCGCCGCTATATATCGTTGTAATTGAGCGGAGAGTATAATTTCGAAGATTCGCCGCAGCTTTTCAGCGGATTGCCGAGAGAGAGAGAGAGAGAGAGAGAAATGTATGGAATAACCGCTGACTGGGAAGGTCGGGCGTAGATAACCGCGTGCGCGTCTGCATATTTTGCATAAGATAATATTGCAAGAGAGTCTTATTTATCTAATTGGATCATCGGTTTTTTTCTCGTGCGGAAGAGAGCAAATATTTTCATAAGGATAAAAAGAAAAAAAAAAGAAGAGACGCGCGAAGGAACCGTCACTTTTTTTCTCGTCTTTCTTTAAAGCTAAATTTAGAGCCGAGAGCATCGGCGACGTGTATACCGTATTACTCGGAAGTTAAAAATACGGATAGAACACGTTTCGGAATACATTTTTCTCGGCTCTTTTTGCTTCCTCTTCTACCTCTTCTTCTTCTCTTGGCGTTAAAGGTAACACGATCTCTTCTCCCCATCCTTCCAAACGCTGAAATGTCTGTTTTCTTACTTCCTTTTTTTTTGTTCCCGAATTTATTTTTAGTGTATACGGTTTCCGAATTGTCGGGTCTTTTTTTTTTGTTCTTGCCTCGAGAGAAATACACTCGCTGACAAATTTCCCTACGACGTTGCGCACATCACGGATTCTCTGTATGTCACTAATATGAAAGCCGTCCTGAAACTAAATTTAATCATAGTATGGGACGTTACTGCGGGACTATTGTCTCGCGCGCTGTCGTCGTCGTCGTCGTTGCCGCAACGAATAGTCATTCCGAAAAGGGCTATAGGCATTTTCAACGAACTTTCTTTATGATTACGCTGGGCGTTGAAACTTGCGACTCGGTAGCGGGAGCTTCTGATGCTGACTATGAAAGCGAATTCTCATTGTATAGCTGATGGGAATGTATATTCTTGTTTACTCTTGATCGACGGGGACATTAAACGTTTGCTTATGCCGAATGAATGGATGTATAAATTAATAAAGTTTTCGGGAGATTCGTGGGTGTTTCCATTGACTTGAAGGATTGACGTATATATACGTACCGTTTAAACAATGCCCGAATGAAAATGTAAAATCATGCTCGAAACTGCAGCGTAATTTTATAAGAACCGCCAAAGTTGGCACGACATTTACATATCGTTCGACGAATGAAACTTTCAAGAGCACATTGCACGAATGTTTATCCCGATTACCCAATTAAACGAATTCGATAAAATTGCCGTCGTAAAAGTTCCTCGATTGTATGCAAGCGCAATAAGAAAAGAAAAAATTTCACTTTATACGACTTTCTCAAACTGTCCTCGAGGTTTTTTAAAAGGTACTCGTGTTCGCCCTTCTCCCTTTTTTTATTAGCTGATTAATATGCACATAGCCGGAATATGTAATAAGAAAGGCGCGTGTAGACGCTCCATAATCTCTTTTTACAGCATCATTTATCCACTACGTGCATCGATGCATACATATATATATACATTAGCCCATAAAGCTCTCTTAAAGTACATATAATGTATATGCGTAGGCGGGAAATCAAAGTCCCCGCGAATAAAATCAATCCGGAACAGGGTCGAGAGCAGCATACAGGTACAAGCTGCTTTCATTCCCTTGCCTTACAAAAGAAGAAGAAGAATAATATTAAGAAAACATAAAAAAGGTATAAAATACGGATTGATTTTATGTGGTGTTATATATACAGAGCACCCCATAGGGGGATTCTACTTTAGGTCCAAATCAACTTTTAAACGTTTCATTTGTCAACGTGAAGGGTGACACACTGCTCGGAAGGGGATGCTACTGATGCTGTTTGTTCCTGCACTGCAGTCGAGAGATATGAGAAACGCGCATAAATCGCCGGGGGTCGCGTCCGAGACGAGTTGCGAACACATAAGAAACAAGAGAGAGAGAGAGAGAGAGAGAGAGAGAGAGAGAGAGAGAGAGAGAGAGGAGAGGAGAGGGAAGAGGGTATAAGCCACAGTCGGGTATTGTGTTATATAGTATAAGGGGTCGAGGCTTTTGTTAAGACTTTAAAACTATTGTTAGTCGAGCGGACGGAACGCGCGAAAGTGCGGAATCTCCCATTGTAGCACGAGTTACCAGGATGAAAATAAACGTTAGAGCTTTCCTCCCCCTCCCTATACGCGTGTGTGGAACATTAGTCGCGCGCGGTCTGCACTATATATATATGTATGATATTTTAACGGACAAAGTGGGTTTTTGTGCCTGCTCATCGAGAGGATTAAAGGCAGTTTAATGTACACACATACCCGTGCATATATACATTAGAATTTTCAGTTAATTGGCGAGTATAGGAGGCTTATAACAGTTGGCATGATTCCTGAATTTATAAAGCGATTAGCATGAAAGAGCCGCGCGCGTGGGTCAGCTTGATGTTGTTGTTGTTGTAAATTTCGCTCGAGTGTACACACACGTACACACAGAGGCAGAAAGTACAATGTGAGAGGGAGAGAACTGACGAAATTAAAGCAAAAGTTCTATATACAGGTGCAGTTAAAAGCGTATTAATAGGGGATAGCGAAACAATTAACCGGTGACGCGAGGGCGAATTTGCATCATAACAGTTGCGATCGGCCGTATCGCCTGGTGGTTTTGCTCTCCGATGAATGAAAATTCAGACTAGGAGAGATAGAGAGTTTGCCGAATGTATGTGAAAGAAAAAGTCTGCGGGGGGGTTTGGGCGGTTGGTGTCGGTGTTCCGCACACGCGCGCTCGCGGGGCGGCTGTAAAATTTTACGCTCGCGAATCGTCCCTGCTATACGCGCTCATATTAAATACCTACCCTGGAGGATCTGAATAATTTATACGCCCCTATAAGCTGTGTCCCCGTGTATATAGGAGTTTTCCCCATGAATTCGTTCGGACTTAATTGGAACCTATTTTTCCGCATTAGAACATCAGCTTCCTTATATCCAGGCCGATATCGAATACCGTAAAACACGTCAATCTCGCGCGTAATTGCGATAGCTGGCATATACTTAAATTGCCGGCACACGCGCTGTGTATATAGCGAGTGCACGACTTCATGTAGCCTCGATCATCGATAATTTTTCACCCTCGGCATCAAGCTCATGTTCTCGCATTGGCGCGTTGATGCGGACTGGCACGCGCGGTACATCGAAATGGCAGCAACTGCCAGTAAAAGCAGGAGTTCTGATCCGCTTCGCTTGTGGGGAATAACAACTGCACCGTGTGGAGCACACGCGACCAGCTCTACCGCAGTCAAGCTTTCGAGCGGTTATACTACGCGAATAATCAAGCGCGCATTGTTCGACCATCCCTTTCTCCGCGTCTGTTTCTGTATGTGTATTATCCATATATCCACCGCGACGACTACGGCAAAATTATAAAGTTTCTCAGTCATCGTATAGTCGCTGGTATTGCGTGAATTCTCTATACTTTACTTTCTCTACCGAACGAGAAACTTTCGGAGTTCGCGTGAGGTCGTATCGAAACTTCCTGCGGCTCACCTCGTGGGGGATTTGAAAGAAGAAAAAAAAAGGAAGATGAGGAAGAAAAGGGTCGACGATTCGGCCAAAGGTGCTTTTTGGGATTTGGATGCCGCTCCGTGGGATTTAGGAGGTGGTTTTATCGCTGGACACGCCATTCGATTCTCTGCTCTGGGTCGGATTTTAAGTGCTGCAGCCAAGAATGGCCGAGGAATATTCCTTTCCTTCTTTTCTTCCTCTTTCTTTTTTTTTTCTGCTTTTAGATCGCAGCGAGGAAATGTGGAAACTGGCATTTTTTATGTACTCCACTTTTGATTCGAGCGAAACAAACGGAGCTGGAAAATTATTGCACATGGCTCTGGAAATGGTTCTCTGTTGGGAAATTCTGTTTTTTTTTCCTTCCCTCCCCCACTCCCGGTTGAAAATGTGAAATTTGACGGGTGGATATGAGCGCACACGTGCATATGCGCAGCTGCAACCATAGGAGGCGAGGAATAAAAAAAAAACATTATACACATTTCAACTTTTTACGGTCCCGACATTCGTCATAGTTTTATTATTTTCCGCCGCCATCGCCAGAATTGTTCGGTAGCCGCGAATTGCTTGTCTTTTCTATAAAAATGATGCATTTTTACATAAAAGTCCGTGTCGTAAATATAGAATAATGTACAGCCGCGTACGTCCAGATACATATTCGATTTTGAATTATGTTCCTATACGTATCTCGCGTGTACTAAATCAACACATTGACGAGTTAATCTTGAATAACCTCGATAAAGCTGCTTAAGAAAGTTCGAAAAGAAATTCAAATATGACTGTGTATACGTGTATAATAGAAGGGCTGAAGTGAAAAAATAAGCCGTCTTAGGTTGTAATCCCTTGATCCATTGCCAAGATATATAGTCGTGTTTAATCCTCGCGTGCAAAACACTTCCCTTTCTTCTAAATCTACCCCTTACAAATCGTTGAGAATAAAAATATCCTCATTATGACCGGCGTCATAATTTCCAGGAATATACACGCTGTAGCCTATGTATAATTTTATGTAAAATTTAATAATGCGGTCTTACTCAACAGGCCCGAGACTATAAAGGGTAAAGCGCTCATTACACCAGACATATACGACTCACTTCATGATCCTTGTAATTGCGAAATTCCTACTCCCGGAAATTTCAATTTTGAAGGATTAAGCGTTACTACTTTACACTCTTATACACATAGCATGAAGATGAAAGTTTTGGATCACTAGCTCTCTCGCGGTTAATTTACGAAAAAAAAAAAGTATGAAAAATGAAAATCATTATGTATACGGTATAATTCACTCGCATAATCAGGCTGTGCACGTAAAAAGACAGTATAAACGATGCGTCCCGCATTGAAATTATTCGTGAGAAAAAGAGTCAGTCTCTCTCGAGGCGCAGCTTTCGCAGCCCGATACATCGACTTATATAACTCGTTAATAAATTCGCGCTCGCATGTGCTCCGCACGCACCTTGGAGGCGGCGTAATAATCCACTCTCGACTCCGCCCTTTCCATAATCAATATTCATGATTAATAAATGGCCCGCTTTCTTTTTATCCCCGCGGCCGCAGCAGCAGTAGCTCGCGTCCGCTGCCGCTGGCTTATACATAGCAAGGAAAATAAAGTGGCCCCGATCTTTTCGACTTCCCTCTCTCTATCTCTCTCGCGGAGCAACTTAATCGCAATATGGGACGAAATACGAATGCAAAGTCAATCTATACAGCGGCTCCTTTCGCACACCGGCGACGAGGTGAAGAACCGCGAAATTGCTTCTCCTTTGCGTGCATATACATAAATATGAAGTATGCGAGCAAGTGTGTGTGTGTGTGTGTGTGTGTGTGTGTGTTCAGGGGAGGTACGTATGGACTCTGCTTTTCGCCAGGTCGTTTATTTTTATTTCGAGCTGCCGCCGCTGCGACTCTTGTACGAGACGCGAGCGCGCGGCGTTTATTTGTTTTTCCGTAAAATTCGCTTTCTCTCGCGGTTGCGGGTTGAGCTTGCGCAGCAGCGGCGCCACCTCGAACGCGTGTTACATTGAATTAATAGAATGCGCCTTTCTTGCGGTCTGCAGAGAGAGGAAGGGAGTCGCTGCGGCTGCACGAGTGTCTTCGCTTTAATGGGGTTAGGAAAGCTCGGCTTGCCTTTTATGGCACAGGATTTTTCTGATGATTTGCGGTGGGTTTTTGGATTATAGCGGGATATCTTTTTGCGAAGCTTCTTCTCCTGATTGTCGCTGGATGTGAATCGACTTTTTTCATTCCAGCGGATTTTTGTCTGACAATTAGATTGCTGAAGAATAATGATTGGTATTTGATTAGGTTTCGGTTGGGAAGGAAAGATTTTTCAGTTTTTTAAATAGTTGGAAAACGAATATTAGAAGATTAAAATATACTTTTTAGAGCTTTTTGGTAAAATATATTTATGGTGATAATTTTCATTTTCTGATAAAATTAGCACCTACATCGAATTAAAAGAGCTTGCTTTTTTCATTAAGAACTACATTTTTAACTTTATTTTATATGAAAGCAGGAGCAAAGATAAAGTCTGAAATCTCTATTCATGTTTTTATGGTTGTTGTATTTCATTGATTTTCGTGTAATTTATGATCTCAACCTTTTTGCGTAAAGAAAACTTTTCCAGAAATAACTTCAGAGAAAGAAAATCAAATCCTGAGAAGCAGGTTATTTCAGTACTGCATATAAATGATCATTATTATATATACTTTATTTGACTTTTTAAAGCTCAATTATTTCTGTTATTACGAAAAGGTATTCTTTTATAATCTTAAGGAAACAATAGTTAACATAAAAGTTTAGCAGTTTCGAAATGTGTGGGATAAAGAAACGCGCGTGGGTGGGAGAATCTGGTATACACGGAAAGTTGCAGAAAAATGCAGGAAATTCCAATGGTATTATTTCCGGATGCGCCTCTTTATTAGCACATTAAACGTTGACGTTCGGTGTTCCCTTACTTCCCATTTCCCCGAGCTGCACACAACTTTTAATCTAAACAGCAGTCGTATTGAATCATCACACTCGGTCGTCATACATGCATTAGCGAGGAAACTCCTCGTACGTCAACGTAATTCCATGTTGGCGAGTTCGGGAAGATAAATGATGGAATTAGTCCTGGAATAATATCTACACGAAACACTGTTTTCTATATATGTTTCAAATTCTAATAGACATTCTCAGGCTCGCGTATAATTTACCATTGTTTTTTTCATTTAATTTTTATAAACATTTCTTAAAGAAAGGTCCAAATGATCATCGTTAAACTTTCGTCAGTGTCAGTGACTTTTTATACAAGCTGGATCGTGACCGGAATATTCATAAACTCGCACCGCAGGACATTTAAAATTAAAGATTAATAAAACGCTCGCAAATTGCACGCATATAAAACCTCAAAGCCTCATTCTCATTTTAATAACAACCTCTTGTTCGCCTATACACACACACACACACACACACACACACACACACACTGCGAATGCCTAATTGCAATCGTGCGAACAATATTATTATTTAAATGAAACCTTCGTGGACCGTTTGAAGATCCGTCGCGACAGTATAACTCGCGAGTGTATAAAATTACATATGCCGGATATTAAAGTTTCGGGGGAATCGTATATAAACTTGGGCGCGAAAAGTTCAAATCTGCAGCTAATTGCGTAATTTAAACTTTTAAAGTATCAGCCTCGCCGCTATACAAAATTCCTTGGAATTTTAGCAATTTCGCGATTAAGCGTCAAACCTCGCGGCGTATATAATCTTTAAAGTTAATAAAACTAAGTATTAGTAGAACGCTTGACGTGCTTATACGAATAATTCGCATCGTGCCAAACATTATTTGTACATAATATGCGTACATCCAACCGCACCTTTTTTCTAATTTCAACTAATTCGAACGAGGAAACAAAAAAAGGAATCGCAACGCGCAGATCAAAGAAAATACGTATAGCGGCGGTGGATATACGCAAATTTCCCATTTTCTCATCGTGGCGCTCCGCCGGGGCAAAAAGGCTGAGAACGAATCTTTTAGCATTCCGCTGTGATTAAGCAAATTGTATCGTCTGTAGTGCTCGAGCCACTTAATTGATTCTACGATTCAAGGATACACGCACTCCAGAGAAAGAGAGGGAGACATCGTGGAAATTCTTTCGGACACTTTAAATGAAACATATACTCTAACTCGTCCGACCTTTTGCACCGCTAATTCGACTCTAATTGAAACGAATTCGTTGTAGTTTCTTTGGCGATTCGTATATAACAAAGAATAAAATTTCGAATTATGATGAATTTAACGCATTCCACGATATATATATATATATATGTGTGTGTGTGTGTGTGTGTGTGTATAATGG
>UELV01180719.1:14538-27768 GCA_900490015.1 Megastigmus stigmatizans
TATATATATATATATGTGTGTGTGTGTATAATGGCGTATAAAAGGGAGTTTCTGCATACGAGAGGGTCCGTTTTATGCGCCCAGGCTTTATTTAATTTGACGAAATATTCCAACGAATATTGAAGGAGTTACGGCAGTTTAGGCAGTTGGCAAGTTCCTCGGCGCGCAACGCTGTATACGTACACGTATACATATTGTATTTCCAGAATGACGCCTGCACATAATGGAACTATTAGGCGGTGACCCTTCAACTCTCCCTCTCTCTTTCTCGCACGCTCTCGTCTTGGAATTTTTTAATAAAAAGTTTTTGTCGCTCTCTATATCCTTCTCCCCTCGCAACACGTCACGCGTAATCTTACACTTATCACCATTTGTATATATATATCTTGGAGATGAGGTGAAAGAGAGTCGTCGGTGCACAGTGCTCGATGCGTATAACCACAATAAATAGCAATTCCTCGCGGCACCGGCGGTGGCGGCGGCTGCAGAAAACTTTTCGCCGCGCACGACTATATGCGGCAACTTTATCCAATAACAATGCGAAACAACTCGATTGTTTCGCCTCCGGCTATATTTCACAATCCCGCAGATTTTCGCGCGCAATATACAAAAGTTCTTAACGTCATTTCCTCGCTCTCTGCTTATATATTCTTTTCTACTTCCGCCCGAGTGTAACTTTATACACGCACACACATACACGTATATATACATCATCACACATATATATACTCGGGATGAAGAATAAGTTTTCCGCTCGTCTTATCTCCCAGGCAGTTCCAAACGCGTGGCGGAATACGAAAGATCCTCATGGCACATATATATACTCCTCTCTCCCTTTGGGCCGCACGCGCTAAATAAACACCATCGCTCAAAGTCTGCGAGCGCGAAAACACCGACACTCTCTGTGTGCGTATATACGCATAAAAAAGAAACTGAACAAGAGAAAGCAGCTATACTTCACTCGGCGCGGATGTATATATAATACACACTACGCGATTCCCTTTTTGCGCCGAGAAAAATAGATGCGTATCAACTCGGCGGCAGTTCCGATACACACACACACACCGGTACTTTTCATTCAACGCCTATAGTAGGTAATCTTCTCGCTATCGCTGCAAAGTATAAAGGAGAGCGAGAGAGAGAGTATAAGACGGTTCTCGAGCGCGTAAATACGACGCGCTGCTACACTCGCAGCAGTAGCAGGATCGCGGTGCTTAAACCGGAAAGAATTGAAACGAGCGTCGCGCGTACGCTACACCTGAGTTCCCGCGCGATACAGACGCTGTGATAAAAAAAAGGGAGAGAGAGAAGGAACAAAGCTGCAGTGAAAGAAAAATGGTATTCAAAATTTTATGCCCATTTTCCTCCAGGCCTCTCTTAATGTCCCTGATTGACTTTAACATTGACGGCCTATCGAGATTGATATATGCACGCGCGAACAAAAGCTTTAATTGGTTTTCCCGTCAACGCGTTTACGGGCGCGAATACTTTGTGTTAATATTACGCGCGTGCGAGAAGCGGCTTTTCTATATATTCCGAAGGCGGTTTCTAAAGGTAAAAGGTAATAACCCTTTCTCGATCGATGTAACCGCGACTTGCACCAACAATTTAATTATCCGGCGACTCGCTTTTTCCATCGGAATATCAAATCTACCCCGCGGTAAAGTTGGCACGGCTTGGCAGCAGTCGAGTTTCCGCAGGTGGTTTTATCAATAATCGTCAGATAAGATTATCCACGGCTGCGGCAATGGCGCACGAGGGTCCCGCACTTTCTGCGAATGAAATTTCATCTCGTTCGGCATAATATTTTAATTCCGCGCTCAACCTGCGACTTTAATTCTAATTCAAATAACGAAATTCATCCGAATTATTCGTGTATATATATATATTAGCAATCAAGCTCTAATTATTAAAGTGGCTAAGTTGTTGTCGGCAAGATTGAATGAATCACATTATTTCGCTTCATCCCCTTTGCTCCATCTCGATAGACGCTATATATATATATCATCATTAAGAACACCAATAAGAATTTATTATTATCCCCGTAGCCGGTAACCACATATTCGTTCGCCCCGCAACAGAAGCTCTAATTGATATTCGGCAATAATCCTAAAGCGAGAAGATACAAATTAAGTGCGGTGCACAACTGCACAGAGACGCTGGTGCAGAGTCGCGCGTTCGCACGTACCATTTGTCGCTGTAAAACAAGTGTCCCTCCTTCTCAGCTCTCTCGCCTTCTCTCACTCTCTCTAAGCTCGGCGACATTTAATTTCACGAAGACGTGGCGCACAACTCGTGTCGAAAATTCTGGGCTAAAGAACAAAGCGAGCGACGAGAAGGACTGCGAGTAGAGGGAAAAAGAGGTCGAACGCGAGGGCGCGTAGTTCTCTCTCTCTCTCTCTCTCTCTCTCTCTCTCTACCCTTTTTTACCCTGTGCTTCACGGCTATATAGTATATACCACACACCACCGCACGTGTGACAAAGGCACACGGCTTAAAGCACACACTCACACATTCACAGAGAGAGAGAGAGAGAGAGAGAGAGAGAGAGAGAAAGAGGTGGAGACTAAGAAATTGAAATCTATTGCCGAGGGCGCCGAGACGACGACGACGACTAGGAGGAGGACGGCGACGACGACTATGCGGCGACGCCAGAACGACGCCGAGAGCCACCAGCTCCTTGGAGGGCAGAGAGAGAGCGAGAGAGAGAGAGCGAGTATAAAGGAAGGAAGGAAGGAAAAGGAGCAGCGCAAGCAAGGGTGGAAAAAGTAAAAGTAACAGTCTCGCGTGGAAAAAGTGCGCCTGCACAGAGAGAGAGAGAGAGAGAGAGAGAGAGAGACGAGAGAGACGAGAGAGAGAGAGACGAGAAATTCTGCTGCACCGCCGCGCGATTCTCACAAGCTGCGTTACAGTCAAGTCTCTCTCTTTCTCTCTCTGGAAACGATGCAGCTCACGTTCTCACCCCCTGTCGCATGCGTGCAGCAGTATATATATATATATATATATATGTATACATACACGCATCGTGCACGCAGCTGATATCCGAAAGAAGCTGCATCGCGGCCTCCTTTCGAATATATAGAGAAATGTAGATATAGAGAAAGAGAAGAGAGAGACGTTTAGCCGCGGCGTGAACGTAAAAAGGAAAGAGCGTACGTGTGTGTGCGCGTGTGTGTGTGAGAGGGAAGAAAGGAAGGAAAGGAGAGCTAAGGTCTGCAGAGAGCGATATAGCGCAAGTCGCGTGTGCCTTTGGCCCGTATCTCCCGCGGGGCGGGTATATATATAAGGAAGAGACTTCTCCACTTGCCCACGTATATATACCTATATCTCTATATACGTGACTCTCTTTGCACACACAGACTGAGAGAGAGAGAGAGAGAGAGAGAGAGAGAGAGAGTAGTTGGCTCTCTTCGGGATCGCCTTTACGAGTGCTCGGAGAGGCGGAGGCGACTACGGCGGCTGCGGCGGCGGCGGCTATGCGCTCGCTCGCGTACAATCCGCGCAGCTCGTCGATCCATCCTCGAGCCCTTAATCTCGAGCAACCAGAAAGAGAGAGAGGGAGAGAGAGAGAGAGAGAGAGGAAGATAATACCGAGTGGATCATTGGAAACTGAGGCGAGTGTGCAGAGGTCCGTGACCGGCGATTTTTGATCGCGAGCGTATATATAAGCGCTTATAGTTTTTCCGCAGAGCTAAAGATTACTGATTCGACAAAGACCTGTATATAAGTTGTGGGATATATGTTGAGTTGAGTTGAGTTGAGCTGTCGTTGTTGTTGTTGTTGTTGTTGTTGTTGTTGGTTCTCGTTGAGAGGAACATTGGTCATGGGTATATATGGGTAAATTTATCGAGTGAGAGAGACAGAGAGGGGGAGAGAGAATAGGGGAGACCACGAAGAGCGAAAGATATATGTGTTTTTGGCGCAGGTGCATGACTATGGGGCCGTCGTTTTTTCATTCGCCGCGGTATATAGTCGAGGGGGTCGAGCTGATATGGGCAAACGATGTTTGAGCTGTGCATATATACAAGCGTCTGTGATGGATATGACGATGCGTTAAAAGCGATTGGAAATCAGAGGTGTGTGTGTGTACACGTAAAGCTTGATTATATTATCGACCGGTCGCGATGAAATTAATTAGCCGCGAGTGGAGTGGGGAAATTCGAGATCGTCGGGAGTATTGTAACGCGCATGAGTTTAGTCCAAATAATAGACGCGTGCATAAAGTAATCCACGCTGAATAAAACATCTGATATATATTCGTGGGCTCGATTTATTCGCTGTAAACGTTATGGCTTTGGCTCTTAAACAGGTGGATGTGACGTAGTTTTGCGCGTGGGCTGCACGACTGACTGACGAACCGCAAGAAGACGTAAACTCGATGTTATGTACCTCTGGATGTCGTTTATTGTATACGCTACTGACGCGGTTATATGTGTCCGCAAGTGCGGCGATATCTCGATTTTTTATTCTGACGTTTTACATACTTAATGCTCGAAGCTTAATTGATTAATTAAATTATTTATACGAGTTAGTTTTATCCGATGCAAGTGTATATGTCTGAATTAGTGGAAATGTTGAGAGACAAGACATAAAAGATTC
Source organism: Megastigmus stigmatizans (assembly GCA_900490015.1). Taxonomy (NCBI): domain Eukaryota; kingdom Metazoa; phylum Arthropoda; class Insecta; order Hymenoptera; family Megastigmidae; genus Megastigmus; species Megastigmus stigmatizans. The sequence continues at coordinate 19,138 of UELV01180719.1, forward strand.
CTACCGTTGCTGCTTAGGAGCATTAACATTTCATATCGAGATGTTGCGTCTTTAATTCCCGCATAGATAATATATATATATTCAATTTCATTCGCGAAAATTGTATTTCATGCGAAAATGTTTGTGAAGTGCGGCAAAAACAGTGTACGGAGTCGTAACAAAATAACATTTAATATATAGTCCATAACTCATTCCGTATTGCTTCGCATTCACCGCGGATTACGATTCTTATACAAATCGGTTGAAAAGGAATTTATGACCGTTACACCTGGACCCACCGAAACATCCCCATACACTCTTTTTCTGTTTAGCGCTACGGAATCAGCAGCAATCCACGTTCCACGCATACGTCGTATTTTTTCCCGGTCGTTCTTTACAAAGTGGCATTAATCAAGAGGCGTGAGCGAATTCATCAGGAGTTCGCGAAAAAAAGCGATACGCATCCTCGATTAATCGAACCTAAATAATCCCCTCGATTAAGAAGACTTATTTACTTTCTTTCTACGCAAAATCGATCCGAATATTCTGCATGTACCTAGCGGTCGATTCGGAGGCATATTAGGAACTGACTTTGAATGACAAAGTACTTTTGGCCCGAAACACCATAGCGCGCATTACATGATGATTCTTTGTGGTGCCGTCGATGCGTGGGATTGCGTCCGATCTTGTTTCGGCTTTTAGATTGAATTATTGCGCTGTGCGATGGTCGACCGATGCGGGGCTGGACATTAAAATTTAGATCAAAAGAGAATGTTGGCCGATATATATATACGCACGACGATATAATCGTATTCGGCGCGGATCAGTGTTCTGTGGAAAATTTTACAGGGAAACGCAGTTTATCCGGGAAAATATGCATTCATTGAGCGACCCGCGAAAATACTTATACACGCGTGCTATTGTTTATGCTCATTCCGTTGTATGAAACTTGTTATTAAGCGCGAACGTTCTTTTTCGTCCGAGCAAAGTGAATTACCGTTTTTTTATTCTCTCTTCTTCATGAATATTTGGATTAAAAGGTTGAAATGGTTTTCTCGTATAAAGCGAGGTATTTTATTAGAGAAAAAACATCGCTGTGTGTTTAACGTTTCCTTGACGGTATGATGATATTGAAAGGTAATGTTACTTTTACAAAGTTGAAATAGTTTTTGTTAAGAACATAATAGTTGTTGCATTAATTTGAGCTTCGATAATGATCTCTATGACTTTTTACAAATATTGTAAATTGTACATTTGTGAGAAGTTTTTGGATAAATATTTACTCGTAGAGATCATGAGAAGCTTAAAATAATGTAGAAACTTATGATGAGCAACAATTTATGTATTTCATACTAGATCTGTCACTCGTGACAATATACAGTGAAATGAAAAACTAACTACATAAAAACAGTTGTTATAAAAAGGTTGCAAATAATTTAATATTACAACTAAAGTTTAGTTTCTTTATTACTTAATTATATTCTTTATACCTAACATCGTGACCTTTATTCTGAACTGTCGCATACACAAGTATATAAAAAAGTATGATAATCCACAAAAAAGAACGAGCAGCATATTCCTTATTACATCGTAATACTCTTGTGCAAAACTCGTACGTCGCAACAACTAAACTCTGCGCACAAGTCAGTGAAAAAAGTTTTAAAAGTCCACGTCATCAAAGATTCCCACTGCACATCTTCATATACTTTTCCCCCAGTCACGCACATATTTTCCTTTCAAAGCCACCGCGACGACGTTCCCGCGGTATAAAAGCCTCGATAAAGTCGAATGCGAATAACAAGCATACGATAATAACGCATAAGGAACACCGCATAGCTGAAACATCGTATAGGTCAGTCCGTTGGTGGGTATAGGTATATGTCGAGGCAATGAAGTATCACACTTGACGCGCTCTTCTTACCGCACCGCAACTTTATTCCCTCTCATAAAGTGGCTCCACTCGCGCGGTTTACGCAACACGCGAGATCCTATAAACGCGGATTTCTGCACTCCTTTTTTTTCGGCTGTACGCAGAGAGATAGGACACAGGGCTTAATAGCCTCGAGGAAATTTACGAGCTGTGCGTACGAACAAACAAAGAAAAATGAAAAAAAAAAAAAAAACTGGTAAATTTCGTTTTTCGGCAGTGCTGGGCGTGCGATGCGCGACCGATAACAGTAAATTTACGCGTATAATACAAACAGAAACGCGCGGCTATCGATTGTGGCCATCGCCGCAGAAAAAACAAAACGTTGCATTTAGCACAACTGTCCGCGGCTATATAATTGCGCTATATAAAACAATCTATATGATACCCTTTGGGGCTTGCCAGAAATCGATGGGACGGTGATTTGTGCCGAATCTCGAAAACACACACACACACACACACACACACACACACACACACATGTATATATATGTGAAGGTCTTTTTTTTTCTTTCGGTGTATAGAACTTTAATCGCGAGGGAAAGCAGAGCGCGCACGCTAGCGAGCTTGCAGGGGGATTTTCTCATTCCTCGCTAGCAGTTCCTTCGCTCTCCTCCCCCCCCTCGCCTATACTTATACTTCTTTCGCCGCTCTACAGTACTACTTTTTCTTATACTCTCTCTCTCTCGCTCTTTGTCTATTCCAAGAAAGAAAGCGCCTTTTTTCCGTCCCGCGATAAAAGTAAATTAAGTGACTTCTTTTGCCCATCCCACTCGTGCGCAGAGTTTTCGTATTTTCATCGCAGTTTATATATATATATACAGATTCCGACTGTGCTGAACCGAAAGCGAGCAAAACTGCTCTATGTGTTTGCGACGCAGTGTGTGTCGCCGAATGCTGCTGCTGCTGCTGCCGCGGCATATTACGTGCGCGCACGATGGTGAAAGCCGAGCGAATCGATGCGCTTAAAAGCTTCTCTCTCTCTCTCTCGCTCGAGCTCACGAGATCTCCGTGAATATAGATATACGCTTGGGCTGATTTGGTTCTGATCTTTTAAAAAATGAGCCACCCACTATAAAGAAGCTCGCTTAGATCTCTTATCGCTCCAATTACGCACTGTGCGCGCCTTTCGAGGGAATTGCGTCCGAGCTTAAATCTTTACAAAGACGATGAGGTACATATAATAGCTGAAAATGCGTTATATACTTATATACTCATCCACTTTGGTCGCTTCTTTGTAAGAGGAGCTAATTTGATTATGCAAGGAGTCGAGAGAGGATATATATACATAGATATATAGACTCAGTCTATAGACTCGAGGTTATTAGACAAGCTGAGCTTCGGCTGATGGACTCTTCGGAGAAGCTCGACGCGCGTGTCATCTCGTGATCTTTCGCGAGTGTACAACAGCTCACGAGCGAGTCTCGCATATTATTGATTGGCCGAATCGAGAGAAATTTATGCTGATTGCGCTTGCGTTATCTTGGCGGCGGCGGCTCTCCACATTAATCCCCGAGAGCGCTATACTTCCCTCTCGACCAATTTCCAGATAGACGCTGAATTTCGTATATATATCGCAATGCTGTGGGGAGAAGCTGATGCAAAGTCGATTTTTCTGGGGAGAGAGGGGCACAGTTTGAATTTTGAGGGACGGTGAAACTTTCTGTTGCTTTTCTTTCGCGCTTGATGAAACAAAATTTATTCGGGGTATAGATGTATAGCTTGGGGATTTTGGAACGGCGAATATACTCGAAATTGTTTAAAATTTGTACTATATATAAATGACATTTTTGTAACTGGCCAAAATTTTTTTTTTTCTATAAACACGAGACTCGAACTGAATTTTAAAGAGCTGTGGGCACATGTTTTGCGATAATTTTTTAAGTAAAAAAAAACACCATAAAGCAGAAAAATTTTCAATTAAGCATCCCCGTCTTCAGAATTCAACGGTTTTATCCTCCAAGACTACTTGCAAAAAGTCAGTTAACGAACTCGACTCTCGGAGCGGACCAAAAAACAAAGCAAGAAAAAAAAAAAAAATTACGAGCCAAAAATGGTAATCCCACAGCAGTGACGACGCGCTTACTCCTTTTTTTTTGTCCCCCCGCACCCATGCGTTCCGGAAAAATGCTCCCTCCTGGTATACACCCAGTATACGTGCAAACATTCCGTGGAGTTTTGGGTCAAGCGAAATTCTTTTCTCTATAGTAGCTTTCTTGCTCTCCTGCGCGTCGAAAAGAATTCCACCCTCTAAATAACATTCTTGTACATTCGCGTCTCGCGCCAATTTCTCTCCTTCGAGAACACACGGATACACGCGTATCTATACCTTGTAAACACACGTACGAGTGGCGCATATACACACGTAGTCGAGGATCCTCGAGCCGGAAATTCGCAGAGTCAATCCGATGATCCAGAATAACGCGCGCGTTTCGTTTGTACCGCGGCACTACATTAAAGCTCGCGCGACGGGGCATCGATCATATACCACGAGCTCTCTTTCTAGCGGATATTCTTATATACTACATGGGAAGTTCCCGAGTGTATAGATTAAGGCAATCAGTCCCGGAGCGTGAAATCAGGTGATGCGCGCATTAGGGGCCGGCGGCTTCGATGGATAAATCCCGCAGAGTCTCTCCGACGAAAATCGTGTTTTTTCCCAGACGCTCTCTTGACTTCCACTTTCTCTCTCTCTCTCGCTCTGTTTCTCTCTTTCTCTCGCACACCAGGGACGCAAAAGGCTTTTCTCTCTCCCCTCTTGCGCGTGATCTGACTTGACTTGCAGAAAAGACAGAGAGAGAGAGAGAGAATCGCGTGGAAAAATGATTCGAAGGGGATTGTCGAGAGACAGAGAGAAAGAGGGAAATCCGCACGCATTCGGAATGTCGATCGACATCCTCCTCCTCCCCGAGATCTACATCTCCTCCACTTATCTCGTGCACAGCTGCGTATTAATAAATGAAGCGCGTGGGCAGAGTCGCGCCCCGAGAATCCGGATATTGTCGCTGTATAAGGAAATATGTATATACGATATAAAAGCAGCTGAGCTGGAGATAAGAGCCGAGCTTATCCCCACTTCCATTCTTTTTTATCGCAATTAGGTACGTTGTATAACTGTTCTCTCGCTCACCTTATTTCCGGCCATGCATAACTTTATTAAAAAATTTTCCACGATTGTCGCTCTCTCTCTCTCTCTTTCTCTCTCTCTCGCTCTATGTGCAGGGTGAACTTTCCACCATCTGTATCGATTTTCTAAAGTGTTGCGCTCATGTCTGCCTGTGTGTGTGTCTGTGCGTGTGTGTGTGTTGTATGCGTGTATTGTCTGCGGTTCAAATGTTCTGCACCCGCTCGAGAAGTCCACCGCAGGGGAAGGCTTGTATACGACGCATTTCCTTGCACATCGTTCCACACGTGTGTGTCTGGTCTGTGTCTGTGTGTGTGTGGGTGTGTCGTCCCTGTTATTTCTTGAAAAAGGTCATCGGATGGTAAACACACTCTTGCTCTTCTGTTCCTGTACTATTATGATCGAAATGTTTGGCTTTGCGACGGATAGAGGCGATGTCGAGTTAAAACTTTTAAAAGGGTTCGCGCGCGCGGCCCTGACGGAACACCGCCGAGCCATTTTCCCAGGGAAAACATTTGCAAAATGGACGATTTATCGAACGAGTCTATATGCTTGCTTTTCGTCGAATATAGCGCGCGACAATAGGCGAATGGAAGGGAAATAATTTTAGCACACCCGTTTTGCGAGTTGTACGAGGAACGATTTTCGTGCGATCGCGGATATAATTGGAAAGCTTTGGGTTAGCTCAATTGTAGTTTTCGGATGTGCAGAATGTATCGGCATGCCTCGAGAGTACGAAATATGTATCTGCATAATCCGAGATGCTCTCAAATATAAATAGATATATTAAATAAATACAAAATTAATAATAGAAAGAAAACGAGTTCCGACAATGAGGGATGAGTCGAGAGTTTATACCTTGTACCCCTCGAACCTTATCGTCCGACAGCACACTTTTTTTTTCTTGCGATGCACGAAGGTGCCTTTGAATAATTCCCGCAAAAGCCCGCGGAGACCAAATGTGGCGCGTTGGAGAAGCGTAAAATCACTTTGGCACCGCGCGATTTTTCATACACCCTCCGTATATATACCCCGAATGAATACGTAAAGCAGCTCGAGCATCGTGATCATCCCGTCGGATAGTTTTTGTTTGGTGCTTCATCATCGAGAGAGAGAGAGAGAGAGAGAGGAAAACTCGATCCGCGAGATGTGCTTGGCTGAAAAATAGATCCGGAATACCAACTGACGTGACTAATACCTCAGCTCGAGTCTCTATATATCTATCCATTTTCTGTATAACGAACGAGATGGGCAGCAAGCCGCATTTAAATGCGCTTAAGAGAGCGAGTTTCGAACGAAATTTATTGTGGCACACGCTGCACACGAGGGCGAAATCAACCGTCGAGTGGGTGTGTGTTTTATAAGTCGATTTGTATAAGACCAAATGAGGGATCGTTAACATCGAGTCCCTATGCTTAGGATTTAAGTGGACTACCGAATTAAAATAAATTGGATGCGGATATCCTATACTCACTTTTTTTTCTTTTTTAAATCGTTCTTACGGTATGAATAGTGAAGAAAGATGTTTTTACGTTTAAATCTTCTATGTGTATTAAATGAAAGTATAGTTTACAGCTGCAATCATTAATATCCTTGGACTTGATAAAAATAAACCTGCATTAAAACATGCATTCTCGATGCAGCGCACAACAGTTAATTCGCAATTTTGGCGTTATCACAACAAAGAAGCTGGAGCCAATTTATTGGCACTTAATTTCCAGAATATTGATTATTGATTGCGCGCAGCCCCTATTGCGCTGCAAAAATAAAACGGTACGAAACAATGGATTAAGCATCACGACAGTACCCCTATTTAAACCCTTTCTTACGCGATGTTTACTTCCAGATACGGTGCAAATAATGCCGATGCATTTTCACAAATGATGGGAATAAAATCTAAAATCAAACTATGTACTAAATTAAAACTCGAGCTATACTTTCGTTGAACAATAATCATCTAACAAATTAAATACATTTTACAGCTTTATAATGTAACATATAAGAAACAGCTCGAACACGATGTCGTACCGCAACATTAAGCCATATCCCCAGATTTTTTTCTCCCGCTCACGGTAAAGCAACAACAGCAGGGCGTAAATACATAAAACATGGATATCCCAGGCCTCAAAATTAATGTTGGGAGAATTAATGCGCGCGCGTACTCGCCTTCTGCTTTAATGCTTTGCCTCGCATATACACGTGGCGTGGCACATTCTCCTGTATATACGAGTGTGTGTGTGTACTACAGTAGCTCAGGACGCGATAAATTAAACTCCGCACTCGCCGCTTATATATGAATAAGTAGATCGTAAAGTTGATTAAACGTTTATTCAATTAAGGACGACGACGACGACGAAGCGCGCGCTTTACCTTCCCCCTTGTATACCCAGACCGGCCACCGCCCCTCTACACGCCTATATATACATGTACACATATGCAGTTTCGACTGGTGGTGCTCGTGAACGCGTAAATTCGTATTGTGAAATCTGGCGCGCAGGTGGCCTCGATTGCAGCAGGCCAGCAGCGCGTGCTCGCGCAACGAACAGCAGCTAAGGTGCCGAACGCGTTATGTTCTCATATGTAGGGATGACAATAACCGAGGGTAAGAGAGAGAGGGAGAGTTTACGTCGTTGCAGCCGCACGTATTTATGGGGTAATCGGAATTGGTACGGGGTAATAAGATGATCGGTGCACGTTGAGAGGCTGCGGATGATATTACGTAACGAGTTTGAGAAAAGGTTCGGTATATTAATGCGTGCACAAGGTGGGATGTGTTTGTATAGTGTATAATGTGGAGATGAATATTGTTATCGGTGGGAGCGAAGTGTTGCTGTATACGTCGATTAATTTTGATGGAGAGGGAGCGTATATAACCACTTCTCGGCGAGAGTGGATTGATAATGCGGTTCGCGCGATACTCTTGGTTAATGACTGGAATTCGGAGGCTAATGAAACGTCTAAATGTTGAGTATAGTTTATGTTATACTTCAATAAAAGCTTCTAACCGACTTATTCAAAGTATGAATTTGTACTGATGATATTGTTGTTTTAAAAATTTATTCTTTCGTTATTGACACCGATATCGGGGAATCTTTGCTCACAGAAGATTATTCTCGTACGTTAGGTAGAAAGTTCATGGAATATTTGAATGACGCTAACACGAGTCTTTCATACAGTTCAATCCTTTAGCCTATTGAGGTCAAATTCAAGTGGAAACCTACCTACGTATAAGCGAAGATGACATGAATATAAGCATATTTTGTATACAATGAATGCACGTGGATACGTTACCCTACTTCCGCTTCACTAAGCGCACAAGGGATTTACAAAATATTGTATTTATCGTCACGTTAGATATTGAAGAACAGTGAACTATAATGAAAGCATCAATTTACAAGTTTATAATGTTGAAGCATTAATTTTTTCTTTTGCTTTGACACCGTGAGTACATATTATTGCACGTTAACCCGTTAAGGCCCAAACGGACAAATTTTTTTGGTGTTTTTCAATTGCTATAAAGACGGGTGAAATGATCTGCAAAAAATTTTGGACAAGTCAATTTCGATCGCAAATTTTCTGAACTTTCGAAATACGCTATTGG